>VZTO01018751.1:3900-167376 GCA_013400615.1 Syrrhaptes paradoxus | reverse complement strand
TGGCTTGTTCTGTCACAAACAGAATGACCTTTATTGAATGGTCAGCAAATGTGATGGTTTTAACAGAGCTACTGTTGCAGTGAAACCAACGCACCGCGGCTGTACCCTTGCCCACAGAAGGCAGAGGTTCCACTGGGTATTGTCAAAGCAACTCAGAGCAGCTGAACGCAACAATCCAATTAGTGAAACAAGCACAGTTCATGCATAAAGTCACTTCCAGACACCATTAGAAAACACAATTCCTATGTATAAAGGTTTGCCTTTTAAACTACATGTTTCTATTGACCGCAGAAGAAAAAAAGTTGGGATTACCTTGCAATGTGACTTAGTCTAAAAAGACCAGAGGTCTGGAAGGGGCCACTTCTCCTGGTAACACTGGGGCAGAGCTGGCTGCTATAACACAACTTTGCAGTGGTCCTTTATCATCGGGGCCACAGCTGATGGCAGAAACACCAACTTCTCCATCCTCCACAAGGAGCACAAAACCCCTTGCTTTCCCAGCAGGGTAATTTTTTGTTACTTAGCTTAATGGATTTTGGAGCCTTTACCCTGTTAAGATTTTTGCTTTGAAAACTGAATAGGACAAAGGAAAAGGTCTCATCAGCTTTAATGGGATTTTTATCACAATATTTGTAAAAACGGTGAGAATGAATGACACATGCCATCTGGGCTAAGAGATAAGACAGCCTCAACACGAGATTTTCTCTAGGTTCACCTACTCCATCCACAAAAATACTCTCACCACTAGAAGATGCCACTATGTGCCACAGCTTCATTTGATTCCCGGGGTGCCACAGCACTACTTGTCTACTGTCTGAGATGAGACAAAAATAGCAGAGATGAGGCTGGCTGTCTGGAAAGCACCATGCAAGCAAATCTGACTGCTTCTTGTCCACTGGCTCTTGTGTCTGGATGGAACCTACTCACTGGTGTGAGCTCCTAAATAGCTCCTTACAATAGGTGTGGTTCACACACCTGTTTCTGATAATCATTCCTAATGTAAATGCAAACACCTAGGGCAAAGGGAAAGCATCTCTCATTTACATCAATAAAATAATACATCATTATTAGCTTTGCTAACTTGTTGCTTAAGTGAATAATGTTTAAGAAGCCCACAAAGATAACGCATGATGAACACTACACAGCGGAATGTACCAGTCACAGGGACAAGACTACACTGAGCAGAAAATAAAACAAACATGAAAAAGTTTGCTCTTCACCTGAACAATTTTAACCAAAACCTGTTATATTTGTTTCAGCAAAATGTCTTAATAAAAATGTAATGCTTTTTATTTAGGACATGTTTATAAATATCTATAAATGATTGATGAATGACAAATAATTTATATAATGCCAAAGGGCAATAATTCCATAATTTAATGATTTAAAAATCATCACTAAATATCCATTTTGGTTTTGACCAAATTAACACTGGAACATATTTATAACATGTTTACAGTGCCTTAACTGTGATCTATTATTTTTTAAATAATTATTAATAAAATAAAACCAAGTGTGGATAATAAGAACTAAAGGTAGGTACGTAAATAATTCTAGTCTCAGTAAAACTATATCCTTGTACAGAATAATACAATGTAATATTTAACTGAGAAGTGGAGATTGCTAATATAATGTCCTGATACACTTCTTTTTGGCAAAAAGCAGTGTGTTGATTGCTAGCTGAATTTCTTCGNACCAGAGGTCTGGAAGGGGCCACTTCTCCTGGTAACACTGGGGCAGAGCTGGCTGCTATAACACAACTTTGCAGTGGTCCTTTATCATCGGGGCCACAGCTGATGGCAGAAACACCAACTTCTCCATCCTCCACAAGGAGCACAAAACCCCTTGCTTTCCCAGCAGGGTAATTTTTTGTTACTTAGCTTAATGGATTTTGGAGCCTTTACCCTGTTAAGATTTTTGCTTTGAAAACTGAATAGGACAAAGGAAAAGGTCTCATCAGCTTTAATGGGATTTTTATCACAATATTTGTAAAAACTGTGAGAATGAATGACACGTGCCATCTGGGCTAAGAGATAAGACAGCCTCAACACAAGATTTTCTCTAGGTTCACCTACTCCATCCACAAAAATACTCTCACCACTAGAAGATGCCACTATGTGCCACAGCTTCATTTGATTCCCGGGGTGCCACAGCACTACTTGTCTACTGTCTGAGATGAGACAAAAATAGCAGAGATGAGGCTGGCTGTCTGGAAAGCACCATGCAAGCAAATCTGACTGCTTCTTGTCCACTGGCTCTTGTGTCTGGATGGAACCTACTCACTGGTGTGAGCTCCTAAATAGCTCCTTACAATAGGTGTGGTTCACACACCTGTTTCTGATAATCATTCCTAATGTAAATGCAAACACCTAGGGCAAAGGGAAAGCATCTCTCATTTACATCAATAAAATAATATGTTGTTATTCGCTNATTAACACTGGAACATATTTATAACATGTTTACAGTGCCTTAACTGTGATCTATTATTTTTTAAATAATTATTAATAAAATAAAACCAAGTGTGGATAATAAGAACTAAAGGTAGGTACGTAAATAATTCTAGTCTCAGTAAAACTATATCCTTGTACAGAATAATACAATGTAATATTTAACTGAGAAGTGGAGATTGCTAATATAATGTCCTGATACACTTCTTTTTGGCAAAAAGCAGTGTGTTGATTGCTAGCTGAATTTCTTCGGGAAAGTGTGGCCATTGTCCACTCTCAAATAAATTAGAAATGTTCTTTAATGCCCTGCATGAGTCACATAGGGGCATATAACTTCACTTACTGTTTAGGGAGCAATTCCAGCTCCATTAATTCAGTAATAGAGCTGGTCATTTTTTCTTTCACTTAACATTGCATTTACTGGAAGAACAGAGCTTTGGGAGGGGAGGGGACCACAGCCCCAAGTTAATGTAGGCCAACGTGAACTTACAACTCTAGCTGACAAAAGTGAAAGAAAATATTTTTCAAAATGAGAGTTAATGGCTTTTCCTTTCAAAATCTTAACAAAGATTAAACTAAAGGTTAGCCTTGAAATAACCTGGACCAGATTTTTTTTTTTTAACATTTTTTAGCTTGGCCCAAAATGAATTTTGTAATTTCTGTTTCACTCAACATTTCTCACTCCTTCAGGCTCCACTTGACTTTAAGTTGAACAAAATTTCCTTTCTAAGCTTTAATTCTGTCAGGCAGGAGAGAAAAATATACATTTGTTCCTTATGTTGAAGAACCTGGTGCTATATAATTACAGAATAAAGTAGAAAGTCCCGGACAGGATATGAGAGAAGACTGCAAACAGTAACTTGAGAAGAAGGCACCGCACTAAGGAACATGCTGTACAGGACAGTCATTTAAAAAAGACGAAAACTGGGGAAATACCACAGCTTTCAGCTTTTCTTTAACAAATATGCCCCTAAAAATCCCTGAAACATCACACAATCATTAGAACAAAATTTTTACTAGTTTACAGAAAACTAGTTTCCCTTGCGACACGCTTTTTCTGTTTTTATTGCTCCTGGACTCTGGTCTCTGTAATGACAATCGAGGCTGCTATTCTTCATACTCTGACTCATATAAATACACCTCAAGTAATAAAACTGAAGCTAATTCTCAATTTTCCAGAAAAATACCCACTGAAGCCTCTCCGTTTCCCTTCATTCTCATGTAATAATCAGCAATTATTTTTTTAAAGTAGCTCTCAAGAATCCCCATTGTGGTAGATGCTGTAGAAGTGGGAAGCAAAAATGTATTCCCTCCCCACCTGCAGTAATGACTGCGGGTTAAACAGAGCAATTAAGTGGATTTCTACCATCTGACCTCAAGAGGGGTATAAAACATGACAATCAGAATATTACAAAGTGGCCCACAATAAAACTTCTCATTATTGATACAATGAACTCATTATTCTTAAGAAAACATTTTTAAATCGAATCCATTATTCATGTGAAGTCCTAAAAATTACCTATCTGGGATTTGGAAAAAAGAACACATTTGAATATCAAAATATGGGAGAATTTTTCATCTTCTTTTATAATAATGATTTTGTATAAGTTTTTATCTCTGTGTTGCAAATTTTTCTTTCAAATGGACCTGTCAATAAATTACTTTTAAACACATAAGGTCAAATCTTCACCTGTGCACATCTGCATTGCTTCACTTCAAAGAAATGCAATGAATGGCTTTCAGATGCTCTGAGGCATATTCTGATTTTTACACAACTGAACCGACTTGGTTACATTCAGTAGCAGTCTGAGCTCCCTGCAGTAGAAGTTTTAATGTTAAAAACATTTTGACAAAATCCAGCTTTATAGTCAGAGGGAGGTCACTGCAGTCGCAAAAACACTATCTGCAGAAAAATGCAAATGAATACCCCATAAACCAAGACCATATCCATGCAAAATGAACAGAACTTAAGAACAAATAACATCATTGCTCCCATTATGTTTTTTATCCATACTTTTCATAGGAGACCCAATAAAGTGTTATGAGGATGCAGGATGCAGCTGGCATCTAAAATTCACTCTAAGACAGACAATAATGTGTTTGCATTGCCTGCTGTGGCTGGTTTTTGAAGAAGGTCAATCCAGAGATTACCTAAACTAAATCTAAATTGTAATGGCCAACAGCTGCTTATGCTTAATACATTCAGCTTCATATATATTATTAATGACAACTCAGTGTAACTCCGTGCACTCCAAACTTTCGAAGCCACTGTTTTTATTTATGCTTCCAGATGTGTAGCTGCACAATAATTGTTAAACTAACGGAAATTACTGCTATATAAATGGGAATTTATAATCAAACAGCCAAGCTGAATACATCCATGCAAGGAAATGGGGCTTTAATGCATAAATATTATTATATGGTTGATGAGAAAAGGGAAGCATTGTTTGGTTTTATACGTTAGGGTTGCTGGGTGCAGCTAGACTTCTCTCTGATTTGTAGCATAAGGAAAACAGGGAAACCAAAACGGTCATTATTTAAATATGTGCCATTCACATCCATTTTGTTGCTTTCTTTGAGAAGTGTAGCAAAATGGTTCCAGAGAGGACAACTACAATAACTACACTAATGCAATATACATGCATCATCTAAAGCCACAATTTTCACTTTCATCAACATACCTAAAACCAGAGAAATAAGCAATGAAACAGCCCTGAAAAATCCTTCAGGGCACCCAAATTCATGTTAACACGTGGAAAACTACTATCCTTTTTATTTCACTAGGTTTTTTCTTTACTGAAACAGGACAACTGCCACACTGTGATGAACGTGTTTCAAATGTTTGTGTTCAAACTGTCTCCACGATGTGGAATATCTCTAAAACCAACACATACACTGATATAATAGAAGCAGTTACTTTCTAAGGCTTTTTTAAAATAGCATAGCATGAAACTCAAACTGTCAGTGCATAAATTACTCCTGCCTCGAGGCTGCAGTAACTTATGCATCCTTGTGTTCACCCCCTCATATACCTCCTGTTTCAAAGAGAAACTCACATCTCCCTTCCCACCCCCATCTCCCCACCTCCGTGGCAACCATCACAATGTCATTAAAAATACGTTGGCTTGCCCATTACATGTGCAGGTAAGGGAGGGAAAGAACTGCATAACAAATGACAGAAAAATCAAACAGGAGGGCTTGGTGTTTTATCTAGTGGGAGGTGCCCCTGTCCATGGCAGGGGGTTGGAACTCGACGATATTTAAGGTCCCTTCCAACCCAAACCATTCTGTGATTTTCAAGAAATCTCTGCAAAAATGCTATTGCAATAATTACGTGTTCATATAACTCATTATTATTTGTCTACAGGCAGGCATAATTTGATTTTATTTCTTTAATAAAAACTTGATCCTATTTGAGGTTATCATTGTCAGTTCATGGACAAAACCAACTGATCGATAATGCTGGTACTACTAAGCAACAGGCAATTCTATCTACAGAGCAATTACTGACACCCGTGTAGGCAGCTGAAAGGTTTGATCTTGCTGAGCCAAACAATGTCAAAAGACTGGCTTCTTTATTTTTAATTTCCCTCTTTTTTGTCTTTTTTTTCCCCCTTAAAGAATAAAGCCTTATCTTGCTAATAAAAGATGTGCTAAACTACACAAACTGAAGACTAATATTTGTTCCTAAATCATAATTTCCCCTTTTTTTAAGCAGGAGGAAAAAAAAACCAGTCAGAAATAAGATCGCAGCAAACAGCACTCTTTGATCTAGAAAAACATTTACAATATCTTTAGTCTTAGGAGCAGATCATGACACAATCCCGTCTAGACTACGATGGTGTTATACATATATAATGCTGGCAAAATAATTGAACTGCACTGAAAGGATTTTGTACTGCAGTTCTGACTTAAACTCATCAAATTAAATTCTTCATGAATTAATGCACATAGATTGAGGTCGATGTAGTATATGACTCTGACATTTCATAAAGATGAGTGACAATTATGGATTCTTTCATGTATTTTTGATGGCTCAGCAGGACATAATGGAAACTGAAAATTATGCCCAATAAAGGAATATATTGTTTATATCATAACTTTATTCAACATTTTAGTTTATTTGATGTATTCACCCATTAGAACCACTCATACTTGGGTATCAACTACACCGCTCACACTGAACTGAAGGCACCCAAGAGTTTTAATAAATCCTTTCCCATGTTAATTCTGAGACTACATCATTATTTTTATATCGCCAAGGGAATCACAGTATCAATTTACAAGGCCATATATAGCCTTTGCTACACAAATGACAAAATTATGCCCTTAGAGAGACCATAACGAAACACCTTGCTAGAAAAGACACCTGAAAGGGTATTCTAAAGTACCCTGTGAAAATCTTTAATGACCACTGTCATGCATTTTCTTCTCTGGAAAACTCTTCTTAACTATGACTCAGATCTAGACAGCTTAAGAACAGCTCAGAGCCATTGTCTTTGAGACTACTTTGCACACCATGTCATGAGTAGAACACAAAAAGGAATAAAAAGGCTTTTCAGTGATCAGTAGCCACTTCATTAGGTTAAATTAGAATAGCCAAAAGTGGCTTTTACTTTATAAAGGGGAAAGGAGCCTCAGCGGCCATTCTCCTCTACAAACCCACTCTCAAGTAGAGAATTTGAGAACTTGCCCAACTGTAGTCGGGCAGATTATCAAAACCTGAGTTACAAAAATGAATTATTGCTCTCCTGAACATGAATAGAGAGTGGAAAAACTCCTCACAACTTCATAAACAGCAGCAGAAATGCAATAAAAACATTAGCACTTCATGCAAATAACAGTAGTCCTCTTCTATCTGGTATGTGCACAGCCCTGGCAATCCACTGCACACTATTATTATCAGTATTGATAAAAATGTCCCCAAAGCAAACAACACCTCAGGAGCTCCCAAGAAATCTTAGCAGCCACTGGTTGGTACCTGTTAACCTTGCCAGCCTGATGCTCTTTTATCATGTCAGCAAGTAGCTGCGGAGCTCAGAGCTTACCAGGCACCCACCAAGCACGCACAGCTCTCGCACGGATCCCTGCGCTGGGGCAGAGAGCAGAACTGCAGTTGTGTTTCCAGGAGTCACAGTTCCAGCTTATGAAGTTCTCCAGTTTCAGATACGAAGCATTAGCCCACACTGCTCACTAAACAACTACTACTTTTGTTACTTGGCAAAACCACCCCACCTTACCTAGGCTCCATCCCATTCACCTGAAGGGAGCACAGACGTAATTCACACTCGCTTTGAAGAGCGCAGCCTGAGAAAAACTGAAGGAGAAACACTTCAGCAATAAAAGGGACAGATACCTTACCGCTGTAAGAGATGACAGCTCTGTGCTTAATCACTTTAACAAACCGAAGAGGGGCCCTGACTAAACGCTGCTATGCTGTGCAAATCACTGCGCGGTGATTTCTTTCTTCTTGCTGACAACCAAGGTAAGTCGGAAATACTTTTAAGTGCAAAACAACAGGCTGTGAACAGAACGAGCTCAGGATCAGGACGAATAAAACCTTTGGTCACCTTTCTCTCCCGATAATTCTTTGCATCGTGAATCAAAGCAAAAAGGTGTCCAGGAGCTGGAGAAATGAATAATTACTTGTTACTGAGTATAAAATTCATGCCAGGAACTTTTCACTTTTTTTTTTCTTTAGAGATTAATACTTAATCACTTTATGGATGTATTTTTCATTCCACAGTACTCCAGTAGTACACTGTCTTATATACCTTCTGAAATGCATACCCACAGTGCTGGCCTACTGTGAATTGCAAGGAGAGTTAAAAAAAAAGGGAAAAAAGTGTGATTTAAAATGTCACCTGAGAAAGCAGAGAAAAATCTATCTTCCTAAGAGAAAAATCCTTTAAAAACTCCTTAACCTAAATACAATATGAGGTAATTTTACCTGCCAGCTGAGTGGGTTTGTCATAAATGCATGCACATTTATTTATCTTCTACAAAGCATTCGAGTCATCTTTATGCTTACTGAGACAGCTGATATTTTCCGGGAAGAAAAAAAGACATGTGGTCAAACTAGTTTGATAAATTCTCTGAAGCCTGAAAGAACAAATTGCATCTAAAAGGGACAAGTGTTATAGATGAAGGAAGGTACTGAAGCTATAACCAATGGACTCCTTCATATAAACTCCATGGCAAACACTATTTAATTAACTACCTTAAATGCAAAGCTTCTTAGTCATCCATTACAAGTTTCTTCAAAGACTCAAGTTTTTGTGAGAAGGGAAATTAATGGTAAAATTTAAGGAAATTCGTATGTAGGAATATGGAAAACTGTTTTTCATTAGAAACCATATCCATCGACTTCCAGTATTCGGCACATCTCATAAGTCAAAGCTCACTGTGCTTTCAACTCAACAAATATATTTCCATATATGTAAGTAGAAGAAGATCAGGTTGTTAACCTGCTCCTCACTACATCCAATCTTCCAGCGGAAAAACAGGACTGAAAACCCTTGCATGCCCCATACAGATATTGTTGATCTTGACTGAAGGTTGTTTTGAGATCATCACATGAAAATCACTTCAAAAGCACAAAGCCTTTAACAAAGCTAAATTCTTACACACCATCCATCTGACATGCTACGTAGTCCTGTATCAAAAGAAATTCAAACTGTATATGAAACCTCTCTTTTGGTAGTGAGAAAAGAACATGTCATTGCTTCGCTGGGAACCTGCTCTGGAGTATCTGAGGCCACTCTATGAAAAGAGAAGCTTTGATTTACTAACTTGTTGAGATACTCCATTTTACTCATATGTTCCTCAAGCACTGGAGAAAACCCCTTTGTGTTTGATGTTTTTTACCACTTGCAACTATTATAGTCATCCCATTAAGCCACAACAGCCTCTGTTCATTCCACAGCAACTCTTCACCTGGTGAACAGCTCATTTGTCTGAGCTGGAGATCTTCTCACTATCACATCATGCTCACAAAAGTGTGAGGTCTCTTGTAGTGTATGTAGGGAATCTGTTCCCTCATTGTAAAACAGAAACAACCATTGTTCCACAGAAGACCACAGGCCACCAAGAACAGCTGGCACTCAGGTTAAGAACAAACCATTTCTAGGTGAAGAAAGATGCACAAGGAAGAGCAAACATACAGTCAAGATCCAGTGAAGGGTAATAAAATTTACAAACCTGTAAGAATACTAACATGCTAAACACTGCTATCTTAACTGCAGTAAGGTGTAGGATGTCAAAACGTTCTTCCTTTGGAAAACGTGATAACCAGAACATGCTACTCCACTGAAATACATGGTGAAGCTCACGTACTAATGCAATGTCACACGTCTCTCTTTTGACACACACCTGAAAATTGCTTCATCTTGATTCCATTACCAAATAGTGCCACTTTCTTCAGTCCCACCCAAAGTATGAACCCTCTCATCCAGACTTTAAGTCATCAAGACAGTTCACTTCCATGACCAGCATCAGCACAAGTCCCCAGGTGAAGTTAGCCTGCCTCGCTCTGAGCATCTGAATGCCAAAGACACCAAAGGCTTCCAGTCTTTAAAGCTATGCTGCTCACTCAGATGCAAATAATAAACTCAAACAAAGTAAATTTAAGAGAACTCCTAGATCTGTTGGGTGAGATGGGTTAAATAAATAGGTTTGATAAAAATTTACTTGCAGTCCTTTGCATATAGGTATTCTTTTCTATAGCCTTCCTTTCTGGTCCAAGAAGTCCCACCTCCTCCTCAAGATCAACAAATTCCACCTTGTCTCCTCCGGTTCCAAGTGAAGCCTTCCCATCCTATCGAAGGCTTGGCTTTGTGTCAAGTCCTTGCCCTTGTCTCAGAGCAAAAGGGCCAACACCCCCCCTCGTGTATCGTTTCAGCCCTTACCCCCTCCACCTGCACTTGGAAATGGTCTTGAACTTTAGCTGTGTTTCAAGAAATCTGGAAATGCGAGATCCTGACCATTTAAGCCTTGCTAATACACACATAAAATCAACTGAGAACAAAAGCTTCTGCCACTTAAACTACTTGTGCACACAATAAAAAAATTAAATGTTCTGGCTGTACTAAAGTTGATACAACATGCATATCTATGAAAAGCTAAATATTTAAATACTGCAGCTACACAAGTCAGTTTATAAATATGATCATTTTTAGACCTCATCTCTGTGGAATGGGTGAGTGGCAATGCTGCTGCTTCTCCTGTTCGCTCCATAAGATATTCATGGCCTCAGCTCGTGTTCCTGACAGTGCCAGTCGCTTTCGTTAAGACCACAAGGGTAGCACACATCCTGCTTTAGGCTTCTAGAAATTATTTATCCAGGACTTTTCCATTCATACTCTGTACCCTGAATGTTCTGACTTGGTTTTACAAGCTGATCTCACATAAAGCAAGGTCAGATTCTGATGTTCTCATCCACAACCCCATTCACACTCAGTGCAAGGAAGGCTACTGTAATATCCCATCACAACACCATTACGTGTGGATGGAAGAATGGATGACATCCCATCATCACTGCACGAGCACTATTTGTTGCACGTGTGCAGTTACTCTACTTGTTGGAAAATGCTGTTGACAGTAGTGTGTGTTCCAACAGTTTCAAGGGATGCTCAGGCATTTTGCCTGGGCATCTCAACACCAAACTGAACCTACTGTGTATTCACAAGACTTGTGAAGAAGCACACAGCTGCAGCACAGAATGCTGCCACGAACTCTACGCTGTTGGTCTTCAGCTACATCTTAGTCTTTTCCAGCATGATACATCTCCTGCTGGATGACTTTCAAAGTTGACTCACTCCTCTTGTTCATAAGCTAGAAAAACATTTTAAGTGATTACCAGGGGTAAGCTAAACAAATAGCAGCTAATGAGAAAGATCAGGAGAAAAATGTTTAAGGCTCCCAGTCCACCCAAAAAACGGCCAACATCCATTCTCCCACACAAGGTCTCAATGTTTGTTTGGGGAAGGATCAGTAAAAGGGCTTTCTTCTGTATCTGTGTACCCCAGAGACCAAGATAAAAGGAGTCTGGATGAGACTTCAGAAATTTCAGAGGAAATAAATGGAGAGTGATTATCAAAAGCCAGATTTAACTGTTCAGGCTCAGATTATTCCCAAACATATTTAGGCAGTAAAGTCAAGCAGTAAAGCAATCCTGGAATATTTCAGTCTTGGTTCAGGCATGTTTCCTGAATAGTGCCTTAGTTCATACATTATACTGCTGAAAGCAACGAAGCAATGTGCCCTAAATAAGAATGTCAAGATTTGCCTCTTTGTCAGGGTAAATTACTTATATTTCATACAAACATTGCTAAGCAGTATCTACGACTTTCCATTCTATACAAATACAAATTCTACGCATTATAAGATGGTAAAATCACTCATTCCCCAAAAGGCTGACAGTGAAAGAAAGAGATCATTCTCTTATTGCCCATAACTACATGAAGTATGATTGTTCTTTAAACCTAAATAATGGATTTTCTACCATAAGAGTCTTCACGCTGTGTGCGTTCTCTGTTGTACCAGAGCCCGAACCTACATCGCATCCTTTCAAGGAAAGCCAAGCAAAGGGTGTAACATTTTGTGGTCATGCTGCAAGGTGCCTTTTGCTGAGATCATGACTTAGAAGAAATTGTTTGGATGGCAGTTGATGGGCACATGATTCTCCAAATGTACAGACCTGTGACGCCTGTTCCTGTTTTACGGAGGCCGAGCCTCAGCTCAGGAGGTCTTGCCAAGATTTTATTCCCTGCTGTGCATTTCCCAATATATAAAGAAGTGCAAAAGGAGAGAATGAGACAGCTCATCTACATAGCTACCTAAACGTTAGCAACTGATATTGTCTATGTGTCATCCCCATGGTCCTGGGCTGCTGTCCAAAACACTCCTGCACAAGAGCCAAAAAACTCTGAAGAATCAACGTTTGCAGTAACTCTTCCCCGTTTTATCACCTTTGGTGTTTTATAGACTTCCAAACATGCTTTGTTATGTTCCACTATTCTTCACCACAGACTGATATTTACAGAAGATAATGTCAAGATTTTACACCCTTTTATACTTTTGAAAGTGTAAGCAAAATACATTGCATCAACCTTACAGCTGCAACTGAGAAGAATTAAACGGGTATAAACATACTAGCAAAAAAGGGTTGCAATCTTAAAAAGCAACAAGCCCATGTTTAATTCTGAGAAAACTGTGAGCCAGCCTTAAATCCTTTCCCCTTCATGCAATGGATTCAGAGCAGTTCTTCAGCTAGTGGAATAACTCCCCTGCTCTGAAGAATAAACATGTTAATGAACAGCTCTGCTATTGATTCTTTTGACATTTGACTGTTCAGCAGGTGCTGAATTCAAGGTTTACTAAAGCTGGTGTAGCTGCTACCACCAATTTCATTTTTTCCCCTTTACTGAAAAATAATGTTTATAAATGAAGATAAAAGTTCCTGACATGCAGAAAGACAATACAGAGTTTAACAAATGAGCTATATGGAAGGAGGAGTTCTTTTGTACGTGTCTGCTGATGGAAGGAGTCAGTCATTCCGTGTTGGATTATATTTTTCATTGCCATTTGCAGCAGAGACTCAGGCGCCCAGAACCCAACACTCCAAGATCCCTAGGAATGCACCAGCTACTAAAGCAGAGTCTTTTTAGATTCCACAAAAATTAATCTTACCCCAGATGTTCTGCAAAAAAATGTTATGTTCCGCATATTAGTAATTTTCAGTGCAACTCTTATTCCATAAAAAGAAAAATCCATCAATTTAATTCTGTGGAAGATATAATGAGCCTGGTTCTACATACCGCTCCTTTTATCAGCTCCAATCTCTCATTCTCTAGGGAAAGCAGTACAGAAGTGTCTTGTCCTTTGATAGCAATAGATAACTAACCTCATTTTGTAAAAGCAGAACTAAACAGAAGAGTTATTCTTTGTCTTCAGCAGAAGCAGTGAATCAGACCTCATTGCCTTGTACTGAACCCAACTTAAGGCAATTCGATGCCTTACACATGATCATTGAGAAGCTTACACTTGTACTCCTCTTTTTTTTTTTTTCTTGGCTCTTCACCCTGCCATTTCTTTATGCAACAGGGTATCAGCAGTTTTATATTTAAGAGGAATAGGATGGGTCATATTTTCTGAAGCTGTATTTTCGGGCCTTCTGCATCCTTACCCATCCATTATGTTCAGATCAAATTTTCTGTGTTTCTGTGGCGGTAACGTTTACAGGTGTAATTGCTTTTAAAGCAGATATTCTTAACCACATAATCTGGGGCTTTAGAGAAACACTCCCATGCCTCAGCCTTCATCTAGCCAGTGTTAACCATTTAAAAAAAATAACAGCCAACAATAACACTATTTATCAAAGTTCCCCCCCCCCTCCTTGATTTTAGGTATCGCTAGATACCTACTGACAGACTAAATCAAACCCAACTGACAGAGGAATTGCAGATTTAGAGCGGTATTTGGTTACAATGCCACAGAGACTGTGATCCATCTGTACCCCTGCCTAAGCTGAGCTCCCATTGTGTAGGCAGGCACTACTCAAAGTCACTTTCCTCTCCTGCGATGACTCCTATGATTTGAAGGAATTGGAAGAAGACTTGATGCACATCACAGAAATCACCTGGTGTGATTTCGCTTCAATGATCTGCATGACAGAAATGAATGTCTTTGTACACAGCAGGTGTGACAAATCAAGTAACTTAGGACAAAATGCCTATGTTGTACTGACACACGGAAAGTGAATGATCCATACAAAACTGTGTTTCTCAGGCAAAAATAAACTGAAAAGTTACTTAAGAAACATTATGGAAATGTAAATACACAAAAGCTTTGGTATTACCATCTACCATACCATCTGTATAATTAAATGAGAAGTGATTCACACTTCCATTAGGATGACTAGGAAAACCACAAGTCACCTCTCCACACATCCACAGCAGCGTTACTCTGGTCCATTGACTTCAGTGGAATAACATCTGATTTACAGTAAAGCAAGAGGAGAAGTAGACCTGAAGACTGGAAATAAACCTGAGGTTTTTGAGGAAACCTAATCCCCAGCATGAGACGCAAAAGGTGACTTTCCTGACAAGTGCTACTCAAATTCTTAATAGCTTTCTGTATGTAACCCCATCTCATTTCATCCTGACATAATCTTAATTAGTCTTAGTTCTACCGCAGAGAAGCCTACCGAGGCAGTTAGCACCACATAATTAATCAGGTATTTTGCACACAACACAGCAACCAACAGTGTCAACTTACTGATGTGAGTTCATACAAACAGCAACCAACCCTGCCTTTCCCTTTCACATGAACCAAAAGCGTATGGCATGGAACGAACATATGACTATTTCCACACTGCTGAACGTCCTTTCTTCCCTTAGCAGCCATTTCCTAACGCATCATTACTCTCTGCAAAGTATAATTTATTTTTCTGCTGCTACTAGGAGAAGAACATGCAATTTGATATTTCTCTTAAATTTCAGTTTCTTCACAGAATAAGTCCAGCAACTGAAATAAGCAATAATAAGACATAATTCTTGCTGTTGGAATTAATAAATCTCACTTTTTTATTTTTCTTTCTGCATGCTCTAGCAGTTTTTAAGAAACTGAATTTTGTACCTGCACATAAATATCCATTTGAGAGTACAATCCCCAACACTCAGTCATCTCACAGCAACTGAAAATCATGTACTTACAAATATAAACATACACAACATACACACTAACTCACTGGATTACAAGCTTCACCACCTAGCTGTGTAATTGTAGATCTTAACTTTATCCTGGTGTTTGAGATTTATCTTTCGCCTTCATTGCTGGAGCCAAACACCACAGGATTGTGCCTAATGTCACCAAAGGGGAAACCATATGATTATATGATTTGATGGCAAAGAAGAAAAAAGCCACTGCTTACGGAAAACAATTTTATAAAGCTTCTCCATTCTCCTAAGCTTAAACTGAAATAGTTCAATAAGCAGCATGAAACCACAAGAAGGTTTATTCAGTTTTGAATGGCATCTGTAATATGCTGCAGTATTTATCAATAGAAAATGCAATGCTTAATACACAGCAGTGTTTTCCTTCAGCAGAACACTGTAAAACTACTTGTAGAACAATTTAGTCCATAACTAATATTCAACGTAGGAAAGAGCAGTCTAATATTTTGCGTTTCCTCAGATTCTCAGAACAAACCAGTGAGGTAATAACGTTCATGGAAAGGCAGTATTTAAATGATAAGTTTATTTCAGGAACTGACAGTAAACTGCTTAACACCTCCTCTCTACAGTGTTTGTGCCCCAAAGCATTTAAGTATCTAAGATAGGAATTATTAAAAATTGTGACAGCGCGACCGTTTTCATTTCCAGTGGTATCTCAGCACAGGAACATGTACAGCCTATTCACTACCCGATACCAGGAGTTATTCACCATTATTACTGTTCAACCTCTTGGGATGTTTTTTTTGTATTTGAAGGCTTACCACAAGAAATGAGGCAGCCCACTGGAACTGCCAGATGTTTCAGGTGCTCTCACCCACGATTACTGCTCACCAAACAAAGGAATCTAACATCTAGTACTTAATTGCCCTGCCTCCCCTCCTATATGAAACTTCTTAATTTATTTTAATGCTGTCAGAATACAGCAATTGTAACTCTGATAAGACTGCTATCAAGTTGGTTTTAACCTAACTAAACCAGCAGTAAGTGAGACTAATGAACTGTTCATTTCTGTTCCTGTTTTATCAGATGGCAAACACATTATCAAACAGCGCTAACAAGGACATATGTATAGGAAGCAAAGATAAGATATGGGAACTTTATCCCAAACAATTCAAAGCCCACCATCAAGCTACCTACGTGCACTGATGCCTCTTCCATCCTAAAGACACAGCTGTCCTTTACCTTCTGACCCCAAGCTACATTTTATAACCCTACAGTCACCTGCGCTGTCATCTAATTCAGATTACACACTCTGACACTTTGTCTGAATGTCTAGCGTAACATATGGTTCGCATAACACGCACACGAGCCACAGTAGGTTCACAACGTGATTTGGATCGCTTATTGTAAAACTGTGAGTAGGATGGGAATAGGAAGTCAAGACAAGGGGCAGAAGGCAACAGAAGTCAAGTCAGATTCTTGGGGCTAATTTCACCAGCTGGAGCTGTGTTTTAACCTGCGATTAAAATCTTAGCATGAACAAAATGAAGCCTAGATGCAACCTAAACTGTTCAAAGGGTTTAGTAATCATAACAAGTTCATGATTAGACTGTGTCTACCTAAAGATTGTACACACTGAGAATTGTAGAAAAATGCAAATCTGAGTCTGCAAGTCTTCCCTCGTGATTTCCGTTACTATCTCAGTTAGTGTGACAGTCATATCATCTAGACAAGTTCTAGTGAAACTCCCACCGGTTTGGATTATTCTTCCAGTCTGAACTGCCAAATTTCTCATTAGGCATGACCTTGGATGACTGATGCATCTCTTTCCAAAACAAACTTTATTAGCCTTAATCATGATATGTTTCATCAGTCCTGGAACATAGGACATTTTACTTTATCACATGCTGTAAGTTTATCACATTTGGTCACATCAAACCCTTCTAACTCAGACAAATGGCATATTCACAGGAGCTTTCATTTAAAAGTGGACTAAACCAGAAATACGGATGTTTGGGTAGTGGTTTTAAAAGACTTAAAAACTAATGGCATTCTTAACTTCTCCATACTTTCCTATTTCGTCTCATAGCTAGCGTTTTTTAACATTAGAAATATTTAGTACGTCCGAACCGCTCAAAGAATTTTGAACTCTTGGCATTCAGCTAAAATCAGACTGAAAACGAGTTTCTTTCAACATAAGGAATGTCCTTAGTTGCGTGATGCTATTAATCTTCAGTGTGAAAAGCACAGCCACTGAAGACTTGATCTTTATCACTCTGCAGTAGCCTGGGGCACCAGAACTTTGTCATAGGAGCCGGGAATGGAATCTAAGCTGCTTTGGCTCTATCCAGACACCTTTGATCTCAAGAATGTCTTGGAGTTGTTAATCACATCTATCCGATGCAAAAAATGCTACCCAGGTGAAATCTGTAACCAAGCAAATTCTGTACTCTTGGAGCAAGTGGCAACAGCTGCTCCACAGAACTATGTAAGATGCCCCACAGAAAATGGTTTCTGATGCTTAGATCTCTTTTCGACAGGATTTGCCACCTCTGGTGCTTCTTAGTAGTTAACAACTGGCTTAAATGTGGAAACATTGGTTTTAATGTTTTCATTTAGTAAAACATATCTCTGGTAATTCTTGTCATGTATCTAAATTCATCCCTGGATATCCATGTGACATATCTAGAGCATCTTCTCTGCAGCAGAGCCCTAAAGCATCTTATGCATTATATTCTTAGACTGTTGCCTAGACATCTCCAGAGTAGATTTTAGCGCGGATTGTCTTTGTCCAGTAACAGAAGAAATGCGTATTTATGTAAAGTGGTGGGGGATTTGCAATGTCACGCACAGTGGAAGATCCTGCTTAACAGCCTACTTCATAGTGCTGACTTTATTTATCTTGCAAGGACTCAGAAATCCTGGCAAGTGTCGTGTCTGCGATTCCATGGAAACCAGGTATTCCAAATTGAATGTTTACACTGCTAACACTATCCTCCAGACAATCTCTTTACAAATGATCAGTAATATGAAGATGCCTTCCTTTCCTTTATCCATTCATTTTTGGTTCTTCAGAATAAACTTGTTTTCTAGGAACATCTGAATGTGCTACATGCATCCAAAAGAAAATTGGGATGGGCTGCCCATACTGATTCTTGTAATACTTATAGTAAGTTATGAAACAGAAAAATTACTTAAAATGATGGTGCTTACCCCGTTCCGTGTCATAGAGGTACACAAACTTTTCCCATTTATAATAAGTCAAGAGACTCAAGATGGCTCCTTTCAACGCTGGCCGCATCTGGATGACAAACTGCACATCTGCATCTGTTGGGAAGCTGGGTGTGACGAAGGATGTGTGAAGGGCTCCACAAAACGACGTCAGTGTGTTCATTGACATCTGGTCATAGAATCCAAAGATGGCGTAAACTCCTCTGGAAAACTGTGAACAGACTAACAGAGACAGACAGGGGTGTTAAAATCTAACATATAATGAACACAAACAAACTTTCAAAGTATATTCAAAGTAAGCCACCTAAGAAATCCTGGGATTGTTCTGTATGATGCAGCAGATGGAATTAATTCACGAGGTAATATATACTAATTCCAGTGTAGCTGTGAGTTGTACCGACTTTGTGACAATTAAACTGTCTTGAGAACATTTTTGACTGTGATTTGTCTCCTATATTGTTATAATCCACTAATCTTTCCATATTCTTTAAAAACAAGGGATTTAATTGCTTGTCTACAAAATAGTAGTAGTACCTTGAGAGCTCTGTTAGCAGCTACACACCAAATGTCAGGTCTGCCTACAAGTCAAAACATTAAGATGCAGTTTTCCCTGGCATCTCACCTTGATTCAGATCTGATGCACAGAAATCTGTATGTTTTATTCCTTTACAGCCCACAGCTCTGAAATCGCTGTACGAAATCTAGGTGTGGTCTTTTTCAGTAAGAAATTACGGTGGCTTCTTAACCAAGTGTTAAAATCTTTCACAAGCAATCTGGAAGCTGCACAGCTCATTAATGACAACACATATTGTTGTTTCTTGGGATGAAAGCTGATATCCCTCAACCCGGAGGCTTTTACTCATTAACCAGTCTGGCATCCTGAGGAACTCATCTAGTACCACAAAATAATCAATGAAGTCAAAGGTGTTTTGTTTCACATACACTTATCTGGGGAAACACTTCATTTCCCATACTTTATAGAGACTGAACAATGACAAGGCCAGGCTGGATGAGGCTTTGGGCAACCTGGGCTAGTGGGAGGTGTCCCTGCCCATGGCAGGGGGTTGGAACTCGATGATCTTTAAGGTCCCTTCCAACCCGAACCATTCTGGGATTCTGTGATTTTATGACCATTTTGGACAAAAATTGAAGTATTTTGATTTCTAAATGTGGTCAACTTCATGGAGTTGAAGGGAAAAGAGTTTGTTCATTGTTCAACTCTATAGGAACAGAGAAAACTTCCTGTGACTCTGGGTTATTTCCGTGGATGGAGACTGCATCAGACACAGCAAGGGAGCCTGATACACAAGATGCTGGGGCTCTGGTCCATAATAAAGATTGTAGAATGGAAAGACATTACAGCACAGCAGCACTTCTAAATCAAAACATTTCTGGACCGAGATGAGCGAGTCCCATTTGTAATGAAAATAAGTTTCCCAGAAAAATGTTCATTCAACATTAACAATTTCGCTTGTCAAGAACTGGATTTAACAACAATTTTCAGCTAGCCCCATTAACCACTTTTGCCAAAACGCTGCATATTTAACTTTGCAAAAAAGCAAGAGGAAGCAATTACCGGTAAAGACACAACTTCTACACAGAAATATACAGCATCGTTACTTCCTAAAGTACCATCATGAAACATTTCCTACCATAAATGCTACCATTCAGAACCACTAAAGCCTGTTAAAGTAATTTTAAAAAGGATTCTCCACAATATCAGCTCATTGATACAGCATCATGGATAATACCTCAAATAGGTAGTCAGGTGTGAAAATTTGATTTTCTTCCTGGAGATCCAGATGGAAAAATAGAAACTTAATTTCTTTAAATGTTTAAGCCACTGTAACAGCACACGATCAGTCGTGGATACCAGCAGCAAGTAACAGCTGGTGTAAGCAGAAAAGACACACACATGAGGCACAGACAGGGAATAAGAAGTAGTGATCTCTGAAAGAAAAGTTTCCTTAAGTTCTCAGTCACAGTGAAGAAAAGATATTTAAAAAGTTATAATACAGCAAGAATTCATTCCCAGGGGCATGACTAAGGAATTAAATACACTGTCTTGAAAGGCATTTTGTTAAACTATATACCAGCATGATATAAAGTAGAAAAGCTACCGTAAAAATTATCTGCTGAAGTAACAAATAAAAGGCAAGTGAAAAAAAAAAAAGGAAAATAAAGGTTACATCAGAAAGCCTGTCAGTCTCCAGATCACTTAAATGGCATGAAAACCCTCTAATTCCATGGGAATAATCACTGAAGTGGGGCTAGCAGAGCTGGGTGTCCTCACATACACCGAGTCAGTACCTCACATTCTTTTACATATTTATTAATGGCCTAGTTTACTAGTTTTTTATGCAGATTCTGTACTACAGAGAAAGCACAGAAGAGCAAGTATTCCAGGAAACATCTCTTCTTGCAATGCAAACAAAACAAATTCTCATATGTTTCCTGACCCTAAAAACCCAGAGTATTTGAAATGATTGGCACCTCACCCATTATTTCTTATCAGGTATAAGGCTCAGGAATAGTTCTGAACTGTGACTCCACTGAAATCTCTCAGATCTACAGGGACACGGTATCTGAAAAAAGAGTCACAAGGGGGCTCAGAAAGCCTACCGTGCTATCTAAGGGTAGGACCATAATAAAGAACACAGATTAGCTCTTATTAGGACTGCTTGTTCCTACATCCCATGAGGCAGTGGAGAGAACAGGTGCAGAGCTAACAGTAACCGAGTGGAGCTGGCTCCAGCACGGACTGGTTCCTCTGCACTCTGCTGGGAACCAGCTGAGAACTGGTCCGGTTTGTGCTCCTTGTTCTTTGAGATACGACACCGAGGCACTGTGGTCAACAGTTTGAAAATGGTTCAAGGTCCTGGTCCTTTGGACAAAATTCTTTCTTGTGTGGCTATTTTAAACCCCTAAATTAAGGTGTATCTCTTTTCACGGTGGATTGTGCTCGTTTATGCAAAGAGCCCGTTCTCAATCCATGAGTAACCTGAGAAAAAGATCAGAGCCTGTGAACAACCTGACTGTAACCAAGACCTCCAAACAACACCCAACAGCCAACACGGACCTGCTGCTTGCACGGAGCATCCCAGCGCAGGTGAGAGCTGCTGATTTGGCCTTTCAGATATTTCCGACTTTTCTTCCTAAAATTTCTAGAGGATCACCAACAATATCTTCTAACAAGCCCACCTCCCTGCCCAGTCTTATTTCCCCTGATTCAGGTTTGCATTCACTGCAGATCTTTAAGATCTTTTTACAGACTGTCTTCTATTAATTTTGAAAAATCTTCACCTCTTAAACTCCTCTGCTTATTTCTTATAGCTTATTTTTACTGACTATCTATTCTGTATGTGCTGCCGCGTGCCAATTCAATTTTACTGGCCCATTTCAAAGGCAAATAAACCTTTGTTTATATAAGGAGAAGCTAAAAGGCCTATTATCTTGGTCCTCAATGTTTATTTGCATTTTTGAATTCACAATTTTGTTACAATTTTGTAGCATTAGGTCTTTTGTTTAGTGACCTAATCTCCTATGTGATCAGATGAACCTACTGAACATTCCCAAACCCATAACCATGTTGTTACTCGTTTTCCAAAAACCAAACATGCAATTACATTCATTTAAATTATATTATTATTCTAACATCACTGAGCCATAAGTGAAATTTTCAAAAGGCTCACTAAACCTTAGCTTTAAGCTCTCTTCACCATTTTCTATTGACAAGCAGAACAATCCTCATGTTTGACTAAGAACTTTGTTATTTTTCCTTAATTAATCACAGTTGATTTATGTTTGTTTTTCCCTATTTGAAAAATGCAGATGGTCAAACACATACTTTGGCTGTTAAAGAAGTGATTTGGACAAATTAT
This sequence comes from Syrrhaptes paradoxus, assembly GCA_013400615.1. NCBI lineage: Eukaryota > Metazoa > Chordata > Aves > Pterocliformes > Pteroclidae > Syrrhaptes > Syrrhaptes paradoxus. The sequence continues at coordinate 145,143 of VZTO01018751.1, read as the reverse complement.
GATGCAACCTCATGCCTCAAAAAAACACAACTTTTTTTTTTTTTTGCTGAGCAATGCCTTTATGAAACTGCTCTTCATTATAGTTATTAATACTGTGGATGCGCATCTGTTTCCAAGGGCAGCACATAACCAAGCTGTTTTATAATCTGATCTGAAAAAGTTGCAACCTCCACAAACAAGGGACAGAGGTCCTGAGCAGCAGTGATCCAACGGGGGATCATAATAAGCCATTATTTTGGCATTAGGTGCAAGGTGAGTATTTATTAACGGAGACTTATCTCTGGGCTTGATCTCAGAGGGAGTTAGCTGCCACATGCCATAATTTTCAGGAGAGGAAGGGATGGTATGACAGAAGCCTCTGAATTCTCAAGCATGTCAAGAGAAGATAAGGAACTTTCAGGCCATGACAGACTGGTGTTTCCTGCCAAGGAAGGAAAATGCTCAGAGCCAGAGTGATCACAGTAGAAGCAGAATTTGTTTCAAAAACAAACAAAAAAGGCAACTAAAAAACCCAACCCAAACAAAAATCTTTGTTTCTGGATGGAATAGCAGCTGAGCCATCCAAAACATCCCTGTAACTCAGTGAACCCCAGCCTTCTGTTTCACCAGCAGTTCCGTCCTCCAGCCAAATCAGCCGCACCACAGAAACTCCCTAAGATTAACCAGATGCGATTATTTTTTCACTCAGACCTCAGGAAGGCTTCAGGCCAAAATCTCAAAAGATGCCCCATTTCACACAAGTTATTAGATGCTTTATGTCTTTTTAAAATTTATGTTTTTGCTTGCTAATGGTATTTAGTTCTTATACCTTTTAGTGACTCTGAGTATTCCTGACACAGCAAGCAGCAATGTTGTATAGGCTCTAACATTTCTACTGTCTTTTGCCTGGGAGCCAAAGTCAAAACTTGTCTGACACTTCATTTTTTTCCTTTTTTTTTTTTTTTTTTTTTTTTTTTTTTTTTTTTTTTTTTTTTATTTTTTTTTTTTATTTTTTTTATTTTTTTTTTTTTTTTTGTTTTCTTTATTTTTAATTTGTCTGACACTTCATTTTTTTCCTTTTCTTTTTTTTTTTTTTTTTACTTCCAGTTCTTACTATAAACAACTGAGGTGTTATTAGCAACATTTATAAGTAGCTTTGGACTTTTCTTGCTTAACGAAAAGATGTACAAAGCCAATAAAAGAAAGATATTAATGGATGGATCTTAATACACCATTTCCACTAGATAATATCATTAATGACAAACTTGTAAAAGACGGCAGGATCTTCCCAAGCATGGCATACAGTGCACTTCTGCCCAGGGGTGTAACAGCTTGGGAGTTCTGGAGTCAGGGGGTTGGAGGTTACGATACCTCAGACACGATTCCTTCTTCATTACGGTTTGTATGGGCAAGTAATTCCCCCTTTGTTCATATCAATTTTTTATAAAGTAGCTCTGACAAAACTAACCTACGTCAAAGGGGCACTGTAAGGCTGCCTGACTGATAACCATACAGCTCTTTGGGATGAAAGGCACTGCAGGAACACAATCACAGCTGACATTATTGCACGTTGCTCATACCAGTTCCTTGGGTTTGTGTTCTCAGTTTCCCTCAGCTGTGAAATAATTTTATTCCCTCCACTTTCTTCTGCCAATTGTCTTGGATTCCAGACAATTTTCACTGCCAGCCTCTGCCAACAGACTAATGGGGACTACTTTATAACGGAATAATATGCAGCGTATCTCAGAGCTGTTGCTATTTTCTATCTAAGGCTCCATTCTATGACTTGCTGTAATAACGCAAGGGTTATCATTAACTTCGCTTCATACAGCAAGCACATAGGCTCTTAGAAAGACCAACAGTGCCTCGACTGCTTTCTTTCCCTTTTGTTTTAACCCACGGAATGAAAAGGCAGACTCTCTCTACCTTCAGCCCCGAGGAGATCAGCACAGCAGTGCCCCTGAACACAGGATGAGCTACTTTCGGGGGGCTTCAGGCAATCAGTCTTGAGAGCTTCCTTTAAAGACAACCTCATCATATTAAAAATTAAAGCTGAAGTGAACTGCATTTACCTGTGGCCAATAAAACCAGCTTTTGCAATTGTTAAGACGCTGAATTTTGTCAAGAAGAAAATATTCCACTGAATTCAGCTGAGAAAAGCAGCACTTCTGGAAAGATCAATTTCTGAAATAGTTAATATTGAATATTCTTGGGGGTGGGAGAGAACCAATGAAGTTACAACTTGGGATTGGGTACAAATCATCCTGAGATATTGGCTACAACATCACTTCTCATCCTACCTAACAAAGGATGTGTCCCTAGAAGCATAATAAAATCCTCCCCAAACAAAAAAAAATCCAACCCAAAACCTCACAGCAGAGTGCAGAACAAAATTATTATTTATTTTTGTTACTTCATTCATGACAACAGCTTTATCTGTGATAGAACTGCTGTGTGTTTTATCTAGTTTGTTTTACAAAGAGCTACGCAGCTTGCTTCATTCTGTCTAGTGCTTTCTTCAACCATATGCATTTCCCTGGGTTTGCATTTCTTTTTTAGAAGAGCCAATAAAATAAAACCAGTATGTTCAGGCACTGGGAGGTGGGTATTATTAAATTGCAAATGAAAAGCACAAAGATTAATCCATTCATATTTTACAAACTATTTACTGGAAAGCAATCCAAACCAAATATCCAGATCCAAGCATCCCCACACATCCCTGGTCGAGATCCCATTCAAGATGACTTTTGTCACCCTGTCATTACACATTATTAAATGAGTCTTTATTTCTCATCTGCTTTTCAGGATGACTTTGGCACCCTGATCACAATTACAGCTCCTGGGTGCTGGGTGCTGTACAAACACATTACCACCATCCTGGTTTCCTTCAGCATGCCAAATTATTTATGACATACATGACTCGACTCATTAAACTTTACACATTTTGGCCTTTACATATACTACTACAGTCAAATAAAACCCTAACGGTGCACATGAATTTGCTGCATGCTGGATCTTCTCTTCACACTGCAACATTTGTGTGAATTTTATGAGCGTATGAAAAATGCCAGCTCGTAACAATAAAAAGAGGCCACTTAGGCTGTACCAGTGCTAGCAGGAACACCCGCAGCAGGGTCTCATGCACGCCACGATGCCAATAGGTGCCTGTCGAGATCTGTAATGACTGCTCATGAAAAAGAAGTGCATACCTGAAGTCCGATCCTTTTAGACACGAAAGGCGCAGTTGCAGAAAGCACTCAGAGAAAGGCAGCTGAAGTTCACTCAGGTCTGATGTGCTTTGTCCATCACTTGCCTCAGGAAAGGCTAAACCAGGACCAAAACCTCTCTGCCCCCAAAATGCCAATTTGATGTATATGCAAATGAAAGCTTTGGTATTTTAAAAAACTAGCTAAGATTTAAAAAATGCCAATCACAAGGACATCCCTGAACACCAAGTTGTAAGTCAGGCTGAACACAACCTTGATTGTCCTGGGAAAGCTGTGCTTAGCTTTCTGAAAGGTGTCCTTCACCTAGTCAGGGAATGTACTGCAGGTGGCCTGAGTGGCTCGGAACAGACTATGCTACCTGTGCTGCTATTACCCACTCGCTTACTGTTTAGTTCCCAAGCTGCTTCTAAACAAAGTCTGAGCTACCTCTGTTTTCAGGTTACTGGCAACAAAGCTGAAAAAAAATAATTTGTAGAACCTTGATGAAACTCAAGCACAAAATTAGTATTTTGTCTGATGAATCTACAAAATTATAATCTATGTTTCACTTTTCATTAAAAAAGAAAAAAAAAATCAGTTGCCATTCAGATCTCTGTATCTACAACACATTTCTGATGGTGGAAGAAACCCAGGAGTCAATCTACCTAATTTCCAGAAGTGTCAACTACTGATCAGTAGGTCCATATTATAAAAAAATTTTGTTTAACTGGGATCACTATTACACACTGATGTTTTAAAGCACCATGATTTGGAGTTTTATGAGAACATTCCTTTTGAAAGGCAGATTATCATGGCTCAATTTGAAGTGCAATCTATTGGAGTTTGAGGGAGGCAAAATAGGGGTTTAAAGCTTAACATGGATTAAAGGACAAAGGAGATCTGTATGTGCCATAAAAATCAACTGATTTTTTTGAAGGATGATTTAATAAAATATGTTAGGTATCTGAGAGCTACACTTAAGTACGTATCAGTATACTACATTATCTTGCTTGTGTCTTTGCAACATGGAGTTCCAGCTCTCAGATCAGGCACCACAAATTATAGCCAAGTTTTCTATTTATAAACCCATCCTGTCAATCTACCATCTACTGTCAACAGACCGCTTTCCATCCTGATCCCACCACCCCCACAAGCTGCACACAAGGGAGAATTCCTTGCAGTTTTAAAAGGAAAACATCAAATACGTACCACGCAGCTTAAAACAAAAAGCTCTTAGAAAGAAGACTTGGTAACACCGTTGCAGAATGCAGATTTAAACACTGTGGATTTGCGTTATTTGTGAGCTCCTCCGCTTACTGCCTCAGCTGGTCCTGACACCAAAGGATACTCGTAGGAGGAGCAGCAAGAGGCTTCTCTTTGTAGACGGTTAAACTCACTGCTGGAGAGAAATGGGAAGGCATCGGTATCTGCCTTCAGTGCTTTGATGAAAAGACGTTTCTGCTCAGTTTCTCCAGGATAATCGATGCCTTGCCAACAGCAGCAGCATGTGCAATGCCCACACTCTGCTCCTGACGAGCAGCTCCACACTCTTGGAAGATTAAGTGTTCAGGCACTGGCCTCAAGTCTGGAGAGTGTCAGAGATTTGTGTGGATGTGAAGCAGTTCATTGAGCTTTTGCCCTTTGAGAAAAGGCTTAGTCTATCCTACACACATATCCACACACGCCTTTCTCCCTGAAGCATGGGTGACAAGCTAGCACCTGTGTGAGGAAGCCAGAGGACCTGGCACAGTTTTCTCCAGGAGAGCCTAAATAAATTCACAGCGAACAATGACCATTTGTGTTCTTCACATTTGAGACTCCAACTCGTGTTTCATGACTAATCCCTGCAGAAACACGTGTGTGCATGCAACACAAACATGTAACACACACTTGAGCTAAATAACTTGCATCCATCTGCTGCACCATTTGAAATGTTTTTTTATTTTAATTTAGCATGTTAAGCCAACATGCTGTGATCACTTTGGGTTGTAACTATATCTCTTATTTTCCAAAGCAATTCTTCTAAAAAAGAGGTAAAATACGAAAAACTTATTCTTTCAAAAGTTATTCAGCTATAAAACACAAGGAAATTTAGCAGCCATTTACCTACAGGCAGCCAATATCCTCTACTAATATGCATTATGCATATTCTAATAAACACACAGCAACATTTAATAGTTCAATATAAAATAATCTATAATTTTATTAAAAGTAATAAGAGTCCCCCAAGTCATTAAGCACTCTGCCTTGGAACAAAAAGACATGCTTAAAAAAAAGTGTTTTTAATGTGACTTTGACAAGATGTGGTAGACCAGGGAGTATCCAAGTAGCTATTGTTATCTTCAGAGACAATCTATCTCACGTATTTCATCAATACTTTAAAAAACAGGCTATGAGAAAAGAAAGCACTTTGTGGTATGAAGAAAAAAATAAATAAATCACACCCATCAGAAAATGGCAGCATTTTGCAGCTGAGGATGTTAGGCAGAACGTGGGGCTGAATCGAAGCCCAGCAGTTAAAGGCAACGCTGTGCCTTAGAGCTGCGAATCCGCAGCAGCTATCTCCAGCACTCCGATACTCTGAAGGGATTTCTTATTTCATTGGAACACCCCAGTATGGAGGAAGTCAAAAGGCAGAGGCGTATTATTAAATGTATGCTTGTTCAGCAGATCCTTGCCTAAGTGATTTCAGAAGTTGACTTCATTCTGGGCCACTCTGGTGAAAGGCAATAAATCAAAACAAGGCTCTGGCAGCGTGATGAAAGATGAGCTGAGTCTGCTGAGGTGGTGCCATTTATAGGTCTGTGGGGACATACTACAGAGGGTGAGATAGAAGAGGCAAAATGGCAAACACACCTGGAGGCACTGAACTGGGTAAAATTCACCACGAGGTAAAGACCAAGATTAAGGCTGTCCAAGGAGAAAGGGGATGTGATCGCCAGAACAGCAGCTGCGCAAGCAGCCTCCAGCACCAGAGGGTTTCCAGTTGGCTCCATGCATGCCAAGCATGGTGCTGGCTGACAGACAGCCCAGTTCAACCAAAGCAACATTTCCTAACGCTTTCCTGGAGGCCCTGCAGTAGTATTCCAGCAAGCACTGTCCTGTGAGAACATCTCGGACCAGTGGACTGGATTTCACATTTCCATATCTCCTCCTCCTGTTTACTCAAGGTTCATAGGGCTATGCTGCTCTCACCCTCTCCTCATGTCCCAGTCAGAGATACTTCAGACCAGTTAACGCAGAAGAGGAAACAGAATGGCTGTGAAAACCTGGCTTCAGCAGCCAGGGAGATCATTTTAAGATGCTCCTCAGGGGCCCAATCAAGAACCCACCCATGCCACTGGAGAAGCTCCCATGGACTTCAGCGAGAGCTGGCCTAGAACCGAGAGCCCTGTTCGCTACACGGAAAGAGCAAAGACAGAACTACAAAAACAAAATCCCGACGCCCCTTACAAAAGCAAAAGCACCCTCCCATCTAATTTTATTCTTGGTATGATTTCTATCTGCCTTACAGTCCAGAATTCTTCTTGCTACCAGCCTCCTGGACCCTCACGATCACATCTGACAGTAATTCACAGACCAGTACCCTCAGCTAAGCCAGTGCCTTATTTACACGGAACAACAAGAATATATCTGTATAAATTATGCATAATCACTATTTATCACGCTGGGTTAATTGGCACATAACAAAAGAGTTGTCTGGTGCACAGCTGAATAATGTGGAAGCCAAAATTGACAGGAATGGTACAGCAAAAGCCTGACTGTGAAAGAAAAGTCACATTGCTACATGTCAATTCTTAACCGACTACTGCCCTTCCAGAGGAGGAGGGGGCGGCCAAGCGAGGCAGGCCTGGTTTGAAATTATTTGCTAATCTCAGAGGGTTTGGGCAGATTGTTGTAGCTTTAAATACTCGTTCAAAGTCTGCTCTCAGTCAACTCTATAGTGAAATGTTAACCTGATCCAAATCCATTGCTTTTCAGTGCTCCGTGAGGCCCTGCTATGTTCATAAGCAGGGAACAATCTCATTAACCATCAGCAACAGCAGGAGACTGTGGTCTGCAGGGCTACGTGTGATGGTGGCAGAGAAGCGGGACTCTACCCACATTCCCTCTTGACAGAGAAGAGCTAAATGCCTCATACCAAAGCCAGACCAGCAGCCCTTTGGTCCTACTCCAGAGGTCCTAGAGGTCTTCATCAGAAACCTCGTGTGTCATGCGACAGTGACAGTGTGGGGCAGCACTGGAACTTCTCTAGAACCACACACACCTGAAGAACCACAGCTTGGTCAACTGCATTCTACATGCACAAACGGGAGCTTGTGCTTAGATGTTTTGATGAACAGACATAGACTAAGGTATGTGACAAGACACTGAATCAGAGCTGAGTGTTACCTTACCATGAGGCTCACTTGGGCAGGAGGTCCCCCTTCAGTAGTGCACTACAATCGACCTGTACTAGGGGTACAGCAGATATCTCAGTCTGATTTACACGATGGCACTTCCACACTTCCCTACTCTCTCCTCTACTAACACCTACTGAAATCTCTCCTAGCAGGAAAAGACCTGCAAATCAGTGACTTCAATGAACAGCCCTTTCTCCCCCATTTCTCTCTCTCAAACTTGCTAGTAGAGTTCACAGAAAATGAGAAGATTCCCATAATTTCCACTGCCATGTGTTAGAAGCTCTTTCATTCACAACCACCATCCAGGCCAGAGAATACTGCTGTGACCTCATCATGGTTGTGGTCTCATCAGCCTAAATGCAAATGTATGCAGAACCACAGATATTTTTTTAAAAAATTGGATTTTGTTAAATCCATTACAGCTCCTCCATACTGGAAACATGGGTAAAAAACAGAAGCTTTCCTCTGAAAATATTCTGACATTTACCAAAGTTACCAAGCTACACACATCGTTCACACCATGGCTTATCACCAGAGTGGCACAATCCACACTTTGCATCCTCATCCTCCTATTCAAGAGGCAACTTGAAACACTGTGAACTCTGGAGGGAGAAGAAAACTGATGCAGGGAGAAGTTGAAAACAACCAAGAACCACAACGCTATCCAAGTCTTTTCTGGTCTTGAGAATAAAAACTCTAATCCTTATGGCAGAAAATAAGTATGAATTTCTAAAGAGCAACGTGCTGTGGATCCTTCCTTCACTAAGTCGCTTCAGAGAGCTTCACAGCCCTCAATCAGTCCTTGCTGTACCATATGGAATTAGCTCATTTAGGGGGTATTGTTCAGCCAAGGAAGAAACAGGTGAGTCCCACCAGTGCCTCAAAAAGAACTGTGCAATACCCAGCTCAGGACAAAGTTGGGGGAGACAGCGTTAAAACGCCAGCATGTATCTCTGTGACAACAGACCCTATGGCCAACCTACCAGTGCCAAACAGCTCAGCTGGAGCACTCTGGGTGACAGGTGCCAATACATTTCTCTGTCTTAAGGAAAGTTCTCCCAGGGCTGTACCGTTGCTCTCGCTCTGCCGTAAGCTGCAGGATGGGCTCTTTCCAGAAAACCATCGTCACCCCGAAGGTCTGTCCCTGTTGCTGGTTATCCCTCATTTGCAGCACAACCTCTTCTGGGAGGTCAACTGCTGAACAAAACTGCGCTAAGGAGAGGAAGGATCGTACCGAGAGATGACAAACTGGAGAGAAACACTGCCAGTTCTGGCTGACACGACTCGCTCTGCAGGTAGGGAAGCCCTGATTCACAGCAGGCACCGACATAACCATGGGAGGAACTGTTTCATGAACTCAATGAACTCCATTAATCTTTCGGCTCTTTCAAGTAAGCTTTAAAAAAAATCAGCTTGCTATGCACAACAGAATAGAAACTGGTATGTGACTCAAGTTAGAGACTGTAAGTAACGTCTTTCTTTAAATTAAACGTACCTGTGTCCTACCAAATATAAATGTATTGAATTTCTGCTTTACTAATTTCTTATAAGTTAATTCACAATATCTTCCAGGTTTTATACTAATGACTCTGAATTTTAACTTGCAAATGACAGTGCCAAATTAAGTTTAAATTTAAAATAAATATTCTTCTTTTGTTAAAACTAGTGTAAGAGTCATCAAGAAAAGCATTCTTCTCAGTCAACGAAAAGAAGCTCATCACAAACTTAGGTTCCAAAGCAGGAAATATCTCCCCCCCTCCATCTATATATCTTAAGTACGATTCTATCCATATGTAAAATAAATATGTATCGCCTATTCGATACAGCCTATCAAAATAGCAGACAACAGAAAGGACTAAGATAATGTGTCTTTGTATTTGTTTAAACTAATACACTGTACAGAGCTAACGCTGGGCTATCGTTACTGAATGTTCCTAGTCTGATTTTCAAACAGATTCCCTGACAGTGTCAAACTTTTCAAAGCAACAATCAACAGATTATTTTTGGACTTGAAAATTTTGTAGGCCTTGGAATAGATTTATTTGGTGAACACAGGTAGTAAAGCTTTTCAGATAGATTAATTGACTAAGTGAAGTGTCTCTCCAGACTATAATAGAAGGTGTAAGAGACCTCATTTTCCACAAAATGTCAGTTATAGGCATAGGACTTCTTTATACTCTGATTTTCTCTGTATATTTTCCATTTACATGAGCCAGGCTGAGCCCTCCTTCCCACTGGCAATGTTATCAGTGTGACAATACCTCTCTATAACAAAAATAGCATAGAAACTTCCAAAAGAAAAATGAATTTGATAACAATAGAATGACTTTCTCATAATAATTTAATACATTGAAGACATGAAGATTTAAATCCTCCAGTAGAGCTGCGTAAAAAGGACTGATGAATTCATCAGCTCTTCCAAGCTTCCCAAAGAAGCCCAGACAATATTTCTTACCTCCTGTTCTACAGAGATCACCTATAAAAGACAAACAGGCACTCAAGTCCCTCTATTACACTGTTCTTTACCTCCGGGGCTAAACCCACTGTTGAATCTGCAGTAAGTAAATGTGAAACATCTAAAAATATTCCAACTAGTTTTTAATCTTTCTCATTAGAGTAATACGCTTGTAACACCCTTTCTGGTTAGGAGCGTGGTTGTGAACTGACATACAGCAAGCTGCTGACCTTCACAGTTTTCCACTAAACCAAGAAAAGTCTGCAAAAAACATGCCAGAAATGCAAATGCAGTTGGGCTGGCACTAGCTTTAGTTAAGCATTGTCAGTCCAGTATTTAAAGAAGTCTTGAGACCTACAGAAGACACATCAAACAAAAAAAATGACAAAATCCATGAACCGAAAATTCCCAGATTATTTTGTGACCATCAAAATAATTTAAAATCAAACAAGAACACCCCTTCCTGGCTCTCCATTTTTCCATAACTCAGTGCAATTAGTCCTAAATTAAATCCTACTGAAGCCATCCTATAAGGAAAGCAACCTTTGAGTCACTGTATTGGAACAGTTAATATTTCTTTGTTCAAGTAGTAAACTCATGTTATGCCAGCTTCTTTTTCTCTTCCTCTTCAATGTATTTGTTTCATCCTCAGCTGGATACAAAGCAAGTTTTTAAAGATCATTTTCAAGGCAGTTTCAGGCCCGACACTCAGCCCAGCTCTCTCAAAAATGTTTATGGATTTAAGAGCACACTTTTATATACAATTCTTTCTCCTTTTCTTGTTACTGCATAAAATATGAAGACAAAGTGATATGACTAACTAACACAGTGATGGGTTCCTGCAACAAGTCAAAAATTGCTGTTACTTGCCAAAATAAATGAGAAAAAAAGAAATGCTTTTTCCCTCTGGTTCATTCCAACGATAGCCATGTTGGTGCTATGAGTAAGGACACCAGGAAGGACAATTTCACAGAGACTGTATGTAATCCATAAATTCACAGTTTCTCTTTAAGCACAGAACCTTAGGGATTTTGTTCTCTTTTAATGTATGTTTGATAAAAATCTTTCATCTCATCACAACTGTTGGGTTTTTACATGGATTCAGATGGTGGCCAGCGGATAGAAGCCTCCAATTTACTCTGGAGGAATCAAAATACTTTGAATCTGTCCTCCTATTTTATTGAGGGACCACAGGAACAGAAAGAGATTGACAGAAGCAGGATAATTCAGTAGCAATGAATACACAGATACACACTACACATTAGTTCCAAAAGAAGCAAGTATGATTTAATTTCTGTTCTTCAGAAAGGAAACTTCCCTTCCATAAAATCTACTCATGATACAGTAATTGAAAATCTTTCAAAACGGCACCAGCGAACACACCAAGGTTGTGCCCTAGAAGGAGTACTTTCAAGTAATTTCATGTCTTACAAAGAAGCATAATTTAACTCTCTTGGGTGTAGATCCTTTTGTAAGCTGTGGCTTCTCTTCACTTGGTCCTCTCCTTCCTCCCTCCCAGCCCCCCAAACCATTCCCAAACAAAAAAATCCTACTATCACACAACTAACCTTGAACACGCAGTATATTACTAGGGAATAAAGAGAAATCATCAAGCTACCACTATAAAAATATTTTCTTTACCAAACGGTAAAACAAATGTAAATAAGTACGGTATCTAGGATTTTCATGACTTCAGCTAAGCAGAATAAATATGCTGGGTCAAGCCAACAAGTGAAACTAATCACGCTGTACAGAGCTGTAGTCTTCTGACAAGCCGCATTCTGAAGTCTCTTTATAAAACCGTTGCATCTACAGACTCCATTCAAACTTCCCAGATGAGGGAGAGAATCCAAAGCACAGTCAGCTAATTAGAGCCAATGATGTGGGAAACGCAAGATAATTAAATTCTTCTCCTAAAAGATTTATTTCTGAATATCAGTTTTGGGAGAGTGGGGGGGTGCAAGAGAGAAATTCATCTCACTCCATAAAACTTAACTCACTTTTGTGACACTCTTCTCAGAAATCAAGCAATCATATTGTTTTGTAGCTTATTAAGAAGCCTTACTGACTACAGTCATACTACACAACGATGCCACTGTACATATAACTTTAAAATGTTTGTCCTTGATATAAGATGTCGTCTGCACAAACAGGAGATGTGCATTTAATCCATGACACAATTGCATGGAAAAGAATAAAAATTAGTTTGATTCAAAAGAAAAACAAATAAATCAAGACTTTCTAAAATAAGGAAAATCAACCAAGTGAGCAAACAATTCAGAAGGTAAGGGTTCTTCCTCTACAACAGCATTATCAGGCTTTCTGTGTTTAAGAAGTTAAATTGTTGCCTAAGAGTAGAAAAAGCTTCTTGAATAGATGCCCCTGGAAAGATTGTTTAGATGAAGATTGTGATTAACTTGACCTGAAAAATAACCAGTTATTTAAGCTAAGCAAGCCCACATAGAACCATAGAATCATAGAATGGTTTGGGTTGGAAAGGACCTTAAAGATCATCAAGTTCCAACTCTCTTGAAAGACAAAAAACCATTAACATTTGATGGACATCTAATGGTGTGATGTCCATGATCATGGCGGAGACCACACACCAGCACAATGGGTCTTGCAATGGATGTTGCTACTAAGGAAGAACAAAGCAGGGACATGAATTAGAATATCCACCCGGCATTGTATACAGCTGAGCAGACTGTGGAAAGGCAACTTTGGACACGAGAGCGCCCAATTTCAACTTCTGAGCTCTCCAACAAGCTGTTAATGTCTTTATGGAGAAGTGCACAGAAAATTGAAGAATATAATACAAAAAGACTTTTAGCTACAAGCCATATAAGCATCCCCTAAAATTACAATAATGCCCTTCCTCATTTCCATTGTTTTCTTACGAATCCAGATAACTGTCACATGTAATCCTTATTATCAGAACTGATCTTGTATCTTTAAAAGACGAGCAGGACAGAATCAGTCATTTTGCAGCTCCACAGAAGAATGAGAAAATACCATGTAGGGAAGGCCACCTTTTCTTCAGATTACCAGGAAATTTTCCTCTCTTCTCTGAAGTGAGCAGTAGAAAATATCACTGTTTTCCATAATTAAAAAAAAAACAACACAACAAACCCAAACAAGAGAAAAAGAAAACAAGAGAGATTCACCACTGTACATTTTTTCACCCTCCAGCTGTCCTTTCTGCCAAGGAAGCCAGGAAAGCAAAGGGATTGAGAACATGTATCAAACAAAAATACCTGCTTTTCAACTCCCAAGTTAGCTTTTTGAGTAACTTAAGCAGCTGAATAGTCCAACTTGCATCTGTGTTTTAATGAGAGGTAAGGGGAGCACCTACTGTTTGCATTTACAGTAGATCTGGTTCAGGAGCAGCAGGAGCAAGTTCAGCCATCACAACGGTTCAGCTGATGCTGCTCNTGTCCATGATCATGGCGGAGACCACACACCAGCACAATGGGTCTTGCAATGGATGTTGCTACTAAGGAAGAACAAAGCAGGGACATGAATTAGAATATCCACCCGGCATTGTATACAGCTGAGCAGACTGTGGAAAGGCAACTTTGGACACGAGAGCGCCCAATTTCAACTTCTGAGCTCTCCAACAAGCTGTTAATGTCTTTATGGAGAAGTGCACAGAAAACTGAAGAATATAATACAAAAAGACTTTTAGCTACAAGCCATATAAGCATCCCCTAAAATTACAATAATGCCCTTCCTCATTTCCATTGTTTTCTTACGAATCCAGATAACTGTCACATGTAATCCTTATTATCAGAACTGATCTTGTATCTTTAAAAGACGAGCGGGACAGAATCAGTCATATTGCAGCTCCACAGAAGAATGAGAAAATACCGTGTAGGGAAGGCCACCTTTTCTTCAGATTACCAGGAAATTTTCCTCTCTTCTCTGAAGTGAGCAGTAGAAAATATCACTGTTTTCCATAATTAAAAAAAAAACAACACAACAAACCCAAACAAGAGAAAAAGAAAACAAGAGAGATTCACCACTGTACATTTTTTCACCCTCCAGCTGTCCTTTCTGCCAAGGAAGCCAGGAAAGCAAAGGGATTGAGAACATGTATCAAACAAAAATACCTGCTTTTCAACTCCCAAGTTAGCTTTTTGAGTAACTTAAGCAGCTGAATAGTCCAACTTGCATCTGTGTTTTAATGAGAGGTAAGGGGAGCACCTACTGTTTGCATTTACAGTAGATCTGGTTCAGGAGCAGCAGGAGCAAGTTCAGCCATCACAACGGTTCAGCTGATGCTGCTCCGATGCATCATTTCAGCAGGGGAGGCTTCAGGAGCAATTAAGCAAAGCCATTCACACCTGAACAGACCCCTAAATTTTGCCAAGTGCAGTAGTTAGTGTTTTATCCTTGCTCCTGTACCTTGTCAGCCACTGCACCGCACAAATTATCAACAGAATCCACCTCTCTCTACACTGACAGCATGGGGTGGGGGTATCTCTTCTCCCATGAACGTGTAGGATATTTATTCCTCTAACTCATGAGCATGTAAATATCCTGTATCATAACACAAGATTAAATTTTTAGGGAAAGAATTTAAAAATAAACCACCATCAGTTAATGTGGTTGTATCACACCAGCTTCATTGCAGCGACTGAAACAAAGGTAAAGAAGGCAGAAGTGCTGAGCAGAAGGAAGCAAACAGATAAAAAGTGGCTTCCTAGGATCTGAAAAACCAATGTCAAGAGATGTTCAAATGAAGCTTTTCCATGTTTACAAACACGTTACTTATTGGTAAAGAAAAATCTCAGACTATGAAGAAATAGGAAGAAAGAATAAGAGAAAACTATTTCCCTATTCAGGAAATTGGTAGCTTAGGCCATGGAAAACTGAAATTACGATTAAAAATATTCAGTTTGAAAGCTATCATAGGTAACACCAGCTGAAGAAGAATATGATCCTTTGGCAACTGAACAACACAAAAAATTGTAAGGATTTCTGTCCATTATACCGCCAAAAACACCATTTTAAGAATCTGCTTCCATCCACTTACATCAGGCATGCTAAGCCCATCTACTGCAGCTGGGATCTGGACTTACATATTTTATGAAACCCTAAATGGAGTTCTTTAATAAACTTGCTACAATTCCAAATATATGTTAAAACACACCCAAGCATTCTACAGTTACGTCTGTCACCACTGTGTACTGCTGAAGTTATGAACTACCAATCAGTTCAGGTAAATACGGGAGACGTCTGCTCCCAGGGCAACTACTGGAGACAGTGGTGTTATTTCAGATATAATCAAGTCAGCATTAGTAAAACTTAAAAAAAAATGCTCTGAGCACTTTAATCTGTTTTTGATTGTTCACAACTACAGAGCAAGACAATGGAAATTCCAAGTACAGTACTTACAAATCTATCCAATCTTTATTTAACAATCAGAGTTTTTCAAAAATGAATCCTTCAAATATACAGCAATGCATCAATGAAAGATCACATCCTCTAAAACGCGCAAGGGGAGGTTTTATTTCAGCTTTTGGGGTCTGTTCTAACCCATTTTAAGTTAGAACAACAGATAGTTCCAGTGAAGGGACAGAAACATCAGCCAAGGGGCATCTGCTGAGCTTCTCTCCAGTGAATCCCACCGCAAAAGGTGATGAGATGGAGCAACCCAGGCAACTGGGATACACACAATTAAGAAAGAGACAGAATGAAGGATGGAGAACTTTTGAAGGTAAGTGTAGATGAACACGATCAATGCATCACTGCATTTTTTTTAAATAAAAAAAATCAGAAAAATGAAGGTATTTGCTATGAAGCTAGAAGACTGCTACTGTATGCACTGCAAACAGGGCTTGCCTCAAAGTTTTCTTTGATATTAAAGCAAAACTGTGGTAATAGAGTAGATTTAAATGGTCTCTTTTGTATCTGCATCTTCTAAGAAATCCTTCACTCATTTAATAAAATAAAATTTTCTCCACCTCCACAGCAGAAGATTGTTTAGACCAGTTAGCACCCACTGGGGTTTCATTGTATCAGCTCATTTCGACATCAATTTGTTAACTGGTTGATTCTAACGAAGGTATTATAATACTCTGAAGAGTCTGCTACTCCATTCTGTATTCCTTCAAGTAACTTTTAATACTTTTGCATTAGGATTAAGAAAAATCTATGTATACACTGACTGTAAGGATGTACAATTCAGTGCATCATTTCATAACCCAGCTGTCAACAGAGGCAACGCTTTTATAATACATGTATTGTATGCGTGCCAGTATGAGATGAATAGTCCTGTAACTATAATCAATACCGTTCATTCAAACAACTGGCAGAAGCATTTCAGACAACTGGCAATTTCATCAGTTTCACTGGGCTGCCCAAAAATAAACAGCTTGAGAGGAATGAATGATCTCTGTGGTTATCTATAAATAATACTAATCTCAGTCATTTGTTTTAGAGGGTTCATCATTGGGAGCTGCAGAAGCCTCGTATCAGTGCAAAAGGCATGGCAGATGTCAAGAAACTGAAGAAATGCTGAAGAATCACACTGTTGGTTTTTCATTCACCCAGTTACTTTATTTACACACAGGCTCCACGGAAAGCACCAGGATCCCTCCAGTGTTACAGCAGTTCCAGCTCTGCAGGAAAATCACATAATCTCACGGATCTGTAACCATCTCAAAGTCAAACTGGATTCAGAGAAAGCTCCAGTGATTGGAGTAAACCTACCCTGGGAGTAACTAATGTCACTTCTGAGGAAACGTGAGCAAGGCTGGGGATTTTTAACTACTTCAGTGCAAAACCTGCTCACTCTCAAAAGAGTTTTTGTGAGCGAAACAAAACTACAGCTCAATGTGAATGAGAGTGATGCTGAGGCTGATGGGTGCGAGGTGAACCCAGGCAGACAGGGAACAGAAGGTGCCATTCACAGGCCTGTTCGCTGTCTCTGGGAAGTGAAATAGCTCTCTTTTTTTTTTTATTTTTAAATTATGGTCTATCTGCTCCTATCTATCAAAGCAAGGCATGAACAGAGAACAGAGGAAAAGGAATAAAGACAGCTGATTAAAGGGGAAAAAAACACATCTATGAGGAATACAGATCCCAAAGACGACTTCCAAAACCCTGAAGTGAATTAAGATCCCACTGCTGTGGTTGAAGTGACCCTTTCTCCCTGGCAGCCTTGCTGGGCTGGGGGCTAGTATCTCCTGCTCCTGCAGGAAAATCTCTTAATCACTGGGAATTATTATTAGGTTTTCTACCCTATTTCACCAGTTAGGAATCACAAGATGCCTAGTGCATGCTGGAGGGAAGACAGAGGAATGAGCAGCTCTCTCAAGGACCCAGAGGCTGGCACTCATCTGCTCCCAGGCAGGACCTGTGCTGCCGTGAGACATCACTGCAGAGAGCTCGATACACCATCAGACTGCAGCAACTGCCTTCTTGCAGATACCATGAATGGGAGCCAAAGCCATCAGCTCAGCTCCCTCAGTGTAACGCTCCAAAGAAACTCCATCAGACGAGCTTTGCAGAAATGCCCAAGCCCTCTGAATCAACTGCTCAGCAGGAAGCAACAGCACACATGCATATATGTCCAGGTAAGTAAGGAGCTGCTGGACCAAGTTTAATAAGTCCCATTGTTCCATCTATAGCCATAAACAAGCACTTTTCAGTCTTCAAGCCTGTCGCTCAGACAATTTATATCCTGGCAATTAGAATAATCTGGAAGTTGTAGCATTATCCAACTTACAAACTTATTGCTTATTATATGAAGGACAATCAGCACTCCCAGCCACACCAAAACGCATTTCAGGGGAATGTTTCCAGCATAATGGCTGGCTGCGAAAAGATTCACGGCACCAACTTCTTCAGAAAGAGAACACTCGCCTTCCAGCGGGCGAACAGGAAGCTCACAACCCGGTTGGTGCCTCTACACCTCTGAGAAATGAGACAAGCTGTACTGTGGAAGACGCCTCTGCAAACAGAAAGCCAGTGGCTGTTTAAAAATGAAAGCCTTGATTATATTGCTGAAGTAAAATCATCTGCAGACATTCATAGAGAAAAGCCAGCTTTTAAGAACGGGTGAATTTATCAAGCTGCTGATCCTTATTGCTTCGATCATCAATATGTTAAAGTTACCACTTTTTATTCCAGAATTGGCAATAAATCTCTTCACACCTGAACTGTAATCATCACAGCACAACACGATACACGTCTCAGAGATTTAAAGTTGGGCTCAATCACAAAAGAACACCCCAAGCAAACCGGGTAGGAGGATGCCTAAAATGGCAAAATAAAGTCTCACAGTTTCAGGTAAATGATTAGGTAGCAGTGTGCACTGCTATTAACCTAAACTTCATAATGAGAGCTTAAATGAACGGTTCTAAGAGGACGCGGGCCTTTGTAAGGGAGCCGCTCTCCTGCAGTTGGCACTAATTGACCCTTCTGCTGGCAGGCTCGGCGGAGACGGCAGGAGCAGCGGCTGAACCGCGGGCCCTTCTCTGTCATGCAGAACAAAGTCACAGTCCTGATTATCCAGGAGGTTTGATCTTAATGCTTCACACTTCTATAGCATCTTTCATTCGGGAATGAGGCAGGCAGGATAGCAGAGGAGAATCTTAAGCTGCTGTTGCCCTCCCCACACCCATTTTGCAGAAGGTCTCCTGTCTCTGGAGCTTTATGAGACTTTTTGCAAGTGTCCTCCACGTACACTGAATTACACAGCAGAATTTCTGAGAAACTGAAATGATAGATTCATATTTCACACACAGCTTCATCCAGCCTTCTTGAAAACAGAATTAATAATCGATTTTGATTAAGTTATTTCCAAGACGATTTTAATCTCCTTGTAGAGAACGTTGCAACAGACTGAATTCAGCCCAGCACACACAAGAAATACACAGGGCTGATACAGCATTTTTAGAGACCACATAGTAGAAAGGAGGAATCACATTAATCCTGCTTGCAATTTTGTCCAGAAAGATGCCATTTCTAAATTTGTCTGAAGATCCTGACTAAGGCAGACTATTCCAGAGCTGCAAATTCTGGAATCAATTAACAAAACCATTCTTATTAACACACGGAATCTCCAGACATTACCAAAGAAGCACAAAATCTTTTCAGAAAAGCCCGCAAGGAAAACATACTTTAATATCAAATTGTATCCTCCGGCGTATGCAGAGATTGCCTCAACTCAAATCTCAAATGCATCTTATGTGAAACAGAGGCTAGCACTGCAGAACAACACAATAAGAATTTTAGACAGGAAGTGCAGATAATTTATCTGAATAAAGCTTCCAGGAGAATAACTGATTTATGTTGATAATGATCCAAGCTGGAACCTGACCAGGATGCAGGAGTTAGCAGCATCGCTCCCCACAATAGGTTGACTATTCATGAAAAATAACAGGATGTTTTTACAGATGAAAATAGGTTAAAATGTTAGCTTTGTGCTTCAGCCAAAAGACCCCGTTTTGCCAGAGATCTGTTCCTGAATTACCTCTAGAGTGACTAAGAGAATGGTGCCATGTTTTTCAATCAAGACTATCATGCGACCTCGTAAGAGCCACAATGAGTTAAATTTCACAGAAGAGTCTATGGTCTTCAATGTCACACAGCCTCTATTAATACAAGAACTGTAAAATCCATAAACTGGTGCAGTGCGAGAGAGAAAAGTAGTGAAAGGTTCACAGCTACACATTTATGGGAGGAACAGGAAAAAAGAAAAATGAAAATCTGAAGGCAGAGATGGTATAAGTGACTCCTGCTAAAAGCAAGGTCAGCACTTACCACTAGAGACTGTTTGATTTACACTGTTTTGTTCCAATTGAAAAACAAAATCTTTCCTTGGCAGATTGTGCTCTACACAGTCTACTACAGATACTTCTGAGATAGCCAGCATCATTTATAAAGGGACACTTATTACTGCTGAACGTGAACGTTTTGTTAAATTTCCCAAAGTTCCAAGAGGAAATACGTGCAACACTACAAAAGGGTGTATTCAGTTAGTTGTTGAAGTCAAGAGCCTGGACAACCTGCATAGTCCTGGAGCAGAGGTGTGCTACCAACTAAGATGCTCTGACTGTCCCTCGAAGCATCCATTGGCTGTCCTGGACCCATATTCCCTCCTAATCCAGGGGTTCAAAGCCAGGTTTAAACCCCATGAAGGACCATTCTGCTTTTACCCTTTACTGGCTTCACTCCTTCAAATCCATCACCCCCATCACTCCTTCAAAAAAAGAGGAAGACTCTGTTACGTATCTCGACTGCCCATATTTATCCAATGGGATACAAAGAGGCTTTTTTTCTTTCTGTTATGGTAGAACAATAAAGCACTAAAACATTTAGGTCTCAGTGGTCATTGCAGACATGCACAACTAAGTATCACTGCTTGCCATTTCTTTGTGTCATGCAGCACAAAACAGCTGGCAGTAAAGAACATCTGACGCACGTCTTTGGAACAGGACACAGTGGTTGTAGAAACCACCACTGCATTTACCAGGCTCTGCATGAAGTAATGCTGTACTGATTCGTGCTCCAAACAAGGGAACCTCTGCACCTGGAGCACCAAACTGGAGGAGTGGAAAATTTCAGGAGGATTAATTGGTCTCATTTTGATCAATTTTGGGTTTATCTCACCCACTCTCCAGGAAATAAAGCAAGTTGCCTGTAGATGGTGTGGAAAGACACGCTATACATGCTTCAGCTGACAAAAATTGTCTATCCATAAAATCCACCACAAGAAGCTTGAACTATATACCCTGAAAAAAGCAGACAGCTTCCTCCAAAATACACACAATTATTTTTCACATCTATCACCTATATGTCATTATAAAAACTGGACAGAACAGGTGCTTTTACATTGAAAATGGCAGATTCCTGTCTGCAAAAAAGTCTTGCTAACTCAGATAGGCTTCACCAAATTGTTTCAAGGGAAAATATGTACAAAACCCAGAAATTATCATTTCCAAAACAAAACATATGGCTTCACTGAAACCGAGTCAATTTTTTGAAGTCTCAAACTATTTTCAAAGCTTTTATTTTTAATTCCATAATTTTTTGGTTGATCCCAATCTAATATTTATAAAACCTTTTTGGAACGACATCTGAAATGAAAGATTAGGAAGTCACACAGCTCCCCTCATTTCCAATCACATGTGGTTTTGAAGTCATGCAGCATGATCTGGGATATACAATCCATTTCTGGGATGCACAGAACAGCAGTGGGATAATAGTTCTATGGAGGAACTTGGTCTGAGCTGGCTGAGGCATTCAATATAAATGTATGAAAACTGCCATTAGTCATGAGAGTCACTCTGCTGACACGGCTGAAATAGGAAAGAAATAGGATTAGCTGGCATAAGACAACCACGTACATTTTTTCTCTTCATTATTATTTTATATTCATCAAGAAGTTATAAGCAAGTAGGCACAAAAAGCAATGTTTTAAAAAGGAAATTCAAAATAGGATGTCGGATTTCATGCTGACTGCTGGCTCATTCAGCATTTCCTTAGATCCAACTTCTTTTGACACTCTCCACAATGGCAGCGAAGCCACTCTGGAGATGCTACCTGACCACTGCACAAACACTTTAGAGAAAGATGGTTGAGTACATTAAACTTGCTAGACAATTTAGAATCCCCCTAACAGCTTCCATTCAATGCAGGGTTAGACCCCGGGTCAGTCCTTTGCAGATCAATGGACACTAATTAGGTCTCATCTAACTGCTGGGAGAAAAAAAATGCACATGAACTTGAGTTTTCTGACCATCAGACTTCATTAGAATCCAAACTTGGTGACACAAGCAGTAAAGCCTAAGAAGACAAAACCTCTGTAATCAGTAAAAACCAATGTCTTGCCATGTTCTTCTGTAGAGAGGCTATGAAAAGTTCATCATCAGAAAAAACTTATCAATTACCCTTTCTACCCAAGACATCTCTCCCCCTGCATCTCCACATCAGAACAAAATTACAACCAATGACAACCACCAAAAAGTTGTAAGGAATTCAGCATACACAGTAAAGTACAATGACTACTCAAGATGTGTGTCATGATGCAACAACACTGTGGTTCGCAAGATCCGATCTATGTTCACTAAGCGGGCTGCAGCACGTCTTGGACTAAGATCTCGGAAATGGAAACCAGATAAAGAAATCACAGAAGGCACTAACCCCTGAAATGCACTGCTGCACATCTCTTGGAAAAGTTGGCAGCTGTGAGATCCTGATTACAGCAAGTTCTACAGACCTCACCGGGAGAAATCAACAGGCACCACTGCTTCTAGCAAAGCCAGTTCTTTCTCCCACCACTCAAATAAGCAGTCTGGGTGTGGATGAGGGAGGCAAGAATTGGGCACCTGCTGTGCTGTAGAAGTACGGACCATACTTATAATAAAGATCCAGGGTGTGGAGGAAGCAAAGAACTTTGTAGGACTAACAACTTGCTTTGTTTCCAACAGCTTTCCTTATTTCCTTTTTTTTTTGTTTGGTTGGTTTTTTTGGTGGTGGTGTGTTGTTTTGAGGACAGCAAGAAGTGATCAAGAAAACAAAAAAGGCACAGTGAGCAAAAAGTCCTCCAAGTTTTTCACTGCAAAGAGCCCTGCAATACCTGTCTGATACAGGTAAATTGTATTACCCTTGTCTAAGAGATGGCAAAACTGTGCTACCAAGAGTACGAATTGACTTACCCACGTCATGCTAAGAGCCATCAGAAGACTCCACAATTTCCCAAGCTCAGTCCCTTTTTCCAGATGGGCTGGGCCCAAACGCTTGGTGTTTGTGTATGACAAAACTACCAACGGAGAAATCAGCAAGCACCATCACCCATATCAGTCCAGGAGAACAAGGTGTGAAAATAGTGAAGTATACATACAATGAAGTACCTATGCAGGGACTATATACCACCAAAGAGTGGATATACCTTCCCCACACACCTGTGTACCATTTTAAATACAGTTCTCCCATTAAAAAAGACTCAAGACAGTGAAGCAACCACACAGCCCTGCATTTAAAAAAAAAATTTGACCAGAATTAAAAATATCACATTTTAACAAACTCCAACAAATACCAGCCCAACACAGGGGCAGGACCAAGCCTCCAAAGGCAATCATGTAACTTACAAATGGTCTGAAAGTGAACATGTCATAAATTGTGTTCGAAAAAACAAACAAACAAAAAACTTCCAGCATATCTGAAACGTCCAAATAGTCTAGCAAAGTGATTACATCCAAGTGACCGAATAGGTCACTCCATTCCAGGGGAAGAGTGCTCACCTGGGCTATTATCCAATTTGAGGAGAGCAATTCACCCATTTTACAAGTTCTTGGGCAAGTTACTCACAGCACAGGGTCCCTGCAGGTTGATCCTCACGCATAAGGGCCCCTGTGCCTCCCGTGCAGGATGGGCATGAGGGCTGCACGTTGCCACTCACTATTCTGGGCAGCAGTTAAGATGATAGAACAGACCCAGCGCCTCAGACACATTTCTCTCTTCCTCTGTGTACATATGATCATTTTACCCCTAATAATGACATCCTGGTGAGATCAACTAAAAAGCCACGCGCTGCCTTTGAATGTTTCACGTATCGCTACACGCTGATAAATGAACTCTGCATTTCTGGTGCTATAGAAATATCTCCGAACTCCCTGATACAGCCAGGCCAGAGTATATACTGTGAAGCTGTGTGATAGTTCTTAGTGTCCACACTACAGTGACTACAAACAGACCAACATGAGTGTCTACTTCAGAGTCTTCATCAGATGACTGTACATGAAAAACTCCAAGATGATTTCAAGTGATTTCTAGGACATCCGATGTTCTGAAGATCAACAATAATACAAAGCAGGCGATATAATGAAGGGCAGCATGCCTCTGCCTCTGATGGGAAACACACATTTGGAAAAAAAAAGAATCCCCGTGGATGAAATCTAGAAATGGCTTTGCTGCAGCAATCATCACATAGTTTCACAGAAACTGCTTTGATCTAGATCAATCATTTTTATATTTCTATTTTTAGATCACCACATTGTTCCAGTGGAGGTACAAGCCCCCGTATAACAACCTCACAACAAGAGGTATACTGTTGCCTTATAAAGGGGCCACGGCCTTCCAGTGATCTATACTCTACAGCACCATAAAAAGCACTGATCTTGGGCTGCAATTTAAATGCCAAATATAAATTCAACATAAACATCTTTCCCACAATAAATGAATACGAGTTTTCAATTATATGCTTTGGCTTGGTTTAAAACTCATCTATGAAACCAAACTGTTGCTGCTTTAAAAAGAACATATTCTAAAACATTTTAAGGATGCCTAACTAAATCAAAATTAGCATTCCAAAATCGGTAATGACAAAATATGTACTTTAAATGGAAAAATGTTAAACCGCTTGATTGTGACAATAAAGAATCACTAAAGATACATCAGCTCTCTCATTTCACACCTTCTTGCATAACAGTCCTACACTCGCAGTAGGATGGCCTCCCACCTCCCAGACACTGAACACAGCGAACCCAGAGGAAAGAAACCCACTGTTTCTGTGGCTCTTGGACAAGCTCCTGAGCCAGCCTGCAACAAAACTGTGGGGTTTTCTTGTTCTTAAAAGCTACTGTCACATGCTTGTTTCCCATCATGGCATCTCCATTTCCTCCCAGAGATAAACTACAGCTGTTCCCCATTTTATTGGAATGTGGAGTTAATCAGTAGCTCTCCAACCCATGCCAACAGTCTCATGGGTCCTCCAGGCCCATGCTATATAGGAAAATTGAACAATTTACTCTTTGCATCTGCACAAATTCTTTCAGACACCAAACAAGTAAAAGGCACTCTTCATCACGCTTTACTCTTCATTCATTTGGTGAATTGATGGTTTCTCAAAAAAGTCTCCATTCATAAAAGATTTTTTGTCCATCTCTACAGTGTGAGTTAGATGGAACTCTAACATCTAAACAGTATGTAAATGCTATGTAAGGAACAGAGGAGGAGGGAAAGGAGAGTCAGCTTATTTTAAAAATAATTTAAGAAAAAATAAAACACACTTGAAAACAGTATGGTTCCTTCTGCTAACAATGAGATCACATTCAGCTTAATGACAAATCATCTGCTCTGCCACAAAGTGGAAACAAACTTTACTTGGAACACACCCTTCACCTTTCAACCCACCCCAATACTGCAAAAGCTTTGACCCCTAAACTAAAACCAGCTGATTTTCTTTGTCACACAGCAGTAAATACTTGAGCATGTTCCACAGCATCAAAGGTATTTTCAGGGATCTGTAAGGATCCCTTTGAGTGGAAAGCACATTTCCAGCACATAAACCACAATGCATGACTTATTGGGAGAGTGAGGCACCTACCCTGTGGTCTCTACTCACACAAAACCACCAGTACGTGGCCCAAACTTGGCAAGACTTTCAGCGAGACATGCTTATGCTTTTGGCAGAAGGGAGCTGACCACTTTCAGCATCAGCGTCCTTTGCCAGCTGGCCAAAGAGTACACAGATGCAAGGGAAGCAAATTATCTGCCCACTGGCAAAAGAAATGCTGAGCAGCACCTAAGGAAAAAGCGTGTGTGTGCGCACGTGTGAGTGAGTATGCATGTGAGCATATATAAATATATATGCACCTAGGCTTTGGCAAAGGGAGCAATACAGTTAAACTGGAAAAATCGTCTGCGACTAGCCCTGTGCTATCATTTTCTGCAACGTTCTCACAACAAACAGGCACTTTTTCCATTAAAATCTTCCAAGTTGAATTTTAAAGATTAAACCCAAAGACTGCAAGGATGCTAAAGAAATGTTTTCTAAGGCAGTTGGAAATCAGACCCCCTCAAGAGGGTGTCCATACAATCACTTAGAGGATTTGAGCAACTTAAGGTAAGCATGTCATTGTATCTTCCCTCTTTTTTCAGTCTCTTAAAGAACAAGCGCCTGTGGAAAAAACACTACACATCAACACTCGGTAAAATATAAAAAGCCTTCTGGGTTCAGAAGATATATGAGAAATAACTCAGAAAAATTAACGGGACAAGAGTTTGCGGCTGATAGATTAGGTTTAGCTGAGACAGAGAATCCGCCTGTAGATTAATTAGATTCTGCAATCACAGCCCCTTTTCACCCGTACACATCCCACCACTATCATTACGTGATCAATAGATTTTAATGAAAACTAATGCTTTCTTTTGAGAAATTCCATGGGGACTACATATAAGGTTGAGTTTACTTTTCTAAATATTTCCTGAAAATGGTACGTAACGCAAGTGCACATTTGTTGGCTGTAAAGGTGTACAACAGCAATTTTTTGCAATGACAGTGCAGAGAGGGAATATGAGATCTGTGTGCTAATGAGCTGACACTGCAGAGGCTAGAGCAGTGTTAGTATAGTGCACTACAAGTGCAGAGCAGAAAGACAGACGCGGGTTATTTCTAGGGAATATGATCTACAGAACTGTACACGTAATTCAACATTAAAACTAACATCCTTCATCAGAGGTTATAAGAAAAGCATGAAAGACGCTTCAGTCATGGATTTTTTTACATTTAAGGTTTTATATTCATATTATTCTGGAAAAGCCAGCTCACTCCCTGCATGACCATTTTTTGAAGAAAATATAAAATCCACGTTTCATTTGATTTTATTCATCCATAGGTCAAGTTAACTTTCTGTTTTTTTCTGATGGCAAAAAGATGGATATTTTAAAAGATGTAATAAATCACCCCAGAGCCAACTGCTAAACTTCAATTCACCTTTAAATACACTGGAATTTCCATCTGTGTTTGCATTTGCTCTCTGTTAAGATATCACACAGCTAAATAAATAGGTGGGCAGATGAATGCAGAGTGGATAAATACTGTATGCGTGCGTGTAAATGAAATATACAGAGAGGGGCTCGGTGCTAGCAGTGAAGCAGGGAATACATGTACATGAATCACATTATGCATCATTTAACTGAAAAAGGAATGAGAGGGAGGGGCTTAGGGCAGGAAATTTCTTTTGCTTCTAAACAAGTTTGTTCCCATGTTGGGATATTGCCAAATCAGCCCTACCAGAGGTGGGCTTTTTATCTCATGAGAATACTTCAGATGAGATTTTTTTTTTCTCCTGCCTCTGGAATGCACCAGATTGCACCAAGCACAGGATGTGCAGCTGTACAGTAAGAACACAAGTCTTTCCTCAGCAGAGCCCCCCTCATGAACACTTACTACAGCCACTATCATATAAGTCAAAGCAAAGGAGAATGAAAATTGTTATTTTTAAGGATACTGACTAGCACAGGCACTAGGCTCAAGCTACACATGCTGATTTATCCCATTTCTCTTTGGTTCCTTCACCCATCCCACCACAAAGTCAGCCCCCGTCTCCCTCTCCAGCGAAGGCAGTCAGAGTCACTGCAGGTTTCTCTCCTATGGATCCCTGCCAATTGCAAATATTGATCAAATGGCTGTGTGACAGCACTGGAGACAATTTATGCTTATCTCCAAGAGAAGTAAAAATGTTGTGGAAAGAATTCCTTCATGGATAGGGCAGCACTCTGAAATTATCTGCCACTCCACTGGGACGTGAGGGTAGGGTACTTAGGCCAGACTGTTTTACATGTTAGCCAGGTAGTGTGAGAAGCTATTAGTTCATCCTAATGCACA
Source organism: Syrrhaptes paradoxus (assembly GCA_013400615.1). Lineage (NCBI taxonomy): Eukaryota > Metazoa > Chordata > Aves > Pterocliformes > Pteroclidae > Syrrhaptes > Syrrhaptes paradoxus. Next base: position 117,480 of record VZTO01018751.1, on the reverse strand, counting down.
GATATGTATGAGCGTTCTGACTTTCAAAGATAATTGCTTCCAGATCCAAAAAGAGCAACTGCTCTTCTATTTTTTTTTTTTATTTTGACCTACTGAGACCTCCATGACTGGTGACTTGGACAGCCCCCCTTCTTTTCCTACCAGCAGTATTACCAGATGGTTGACATAGCTATGGACAAGGTCACCTTTTCATTTTCTTTCTTCTGTTTCTTTTTTTCACACCTTCTATTTTTAAGTAGGTTACTGTAGGTTGGTATTCTCTGGTCTACAGTTTCTCCAGAGGTTTAAGTTTTCCCAATTTTACTACACTGGTAATATGTGTGTTGGAACATACAGCCCTACTCTACAGAAAAACTATCTCATCTTACTAAAATCACCACAGCTTTCACTAAGCAATAACTAAACCATTAGATGTCAGAAGACGAGAAGCACACTGACTAAATAATACATCAACTGCCTCTGAACTAGTGTGTGGTTTACTTGTCTTGGTGGGATCCGTAAAGAAGTGCTGGTAGAACTTTTAAAAAACAATTAATAATTAATCACCCAAGCAGTTTAATGTATTTAGTTTAAATCCATATAATTGATATTTAGGAAACTACGTTTGAGATACAGCCTCTTGAAGGGATTACACTGATTAGGGATTAATAGTCTGACGTTTGTTGTAAGAGCTGTTGAGGCTGGATAGGATTAGTAAAATTAGATGCAAAGTACAGACATGCCTTTATTTACCTTTTTTTTCCACTTTATCAAATATTTTTATTGGATATTATATAATTAACACCCCTGGAAAAGTTTTAAAGGTCCTAATTCAAAGCCCTTTAAAAAGTGTAATGCTGCACTAGCAAGAAGCAGTCACATGGGGGATATGTTAGAATATCAATCCAAAATTTGTCCAAATATTTCTTTACTGTACATTTTCTAACCATCCACTTCCTCAGAAAATACCTGAAATCCTAGAAGGATAAAATATCTACTTGTCCTACTTCTGATTATACACTGTGGGACAGGACTGTAAGAACTATCCTATCCCCAACAAACAAAAAATAAAGACTCTTGACTCAAAGCACTAAATTGCTTTAAAACAAGCGATATTAGTTTTCTGTACTCCAATACTTCATTATTTTAGTACAAGACTTCCCCTTTGAACATTTTATGCTGTGAGTATTCAAACAGGAATCCTGTTCACAAGACAAAGTTAGTACAGTGCATTCGGAGGTCCTTTAGATCATGTACAGATGTAAGTCTGGATGCTGCAAAGTCCATGCAACTACCTTGCAAGAAGACTCCATTCATGTTCAAAGGTTTACAATAAAAACTGTACACAACTGAATTTGGACACATCAGTAAAACAAATATTCAGGAACTATGGCTGGTAAAGGAATGCTTTTTAAAATGCAGAACACGCACCAGTCTTTCAGAAACAGATTTTGCATTTTTAACACCACATTAACACTACTCAAAGTTCTATTTTGCTTCTTCTGTTAATAAAGGCTCAAATTCTATCTATGCACTGTTAGTGCAGAGCTATTTCTCCTAAGACTAAGTGTTCTGATTCCATTTTCTCTCCCCTCAGCTCTAGCAGTATTTGTCAGTTTACAGTCTCCTCAGCTCTTAGGAAGACTTTCACTGGAAGAAAATAACCCAGTATTTCAGGGCAGAGGAGGCAGGTAAGCCCCTCTAGCTTCGTTCTCTCAAGGTCACTTGTAAACAGCTGTTTCTGTTTTATTCCTACATGGTATTATTTGAAAATTATGCTGTTTCACACAGCTAGGTTGTAGGCTCAATAGAAAAGGGATGTCACTTCAGCGGCAATTCACCGATCACAGCTACACAGCCCTGCTATATAAATAACACGGCTGTTTTTCTGGAAAACAAAACTAAAGGGGTGAAAAGAAGTGGTGAGAGAACTTTCCCTAAGGTATTATTCAACCGTATAATGCTGCAAATCTACTAAACCTCATGTCAGTACACACATTTGTTGCACTATATTGAATCAGCAAGAACTCCAGGCTACCAGGGAGAAACTGAATGCAAGGACAGAAAACAAACAAATATTGTTGAAAAAAGCATGTATTTACTTACAAGCATTTGTCACTGAAAAACTGTTTGAAGAGTCCAAGTGATCTACATGGTAGTTCAAATGGAAGGGCTTTTCTGTGGTGTTTTGGTTTGTGTTGTATAACTGCACAGCAAATCGAAATGCACTGTGCTCCTGAACAGTGTTCCTCATGAAAAGTCCACCTAGGATGGAAAAAAAAAGGAAGAAGGGAGAAGGTATTTCAGAACAAATTGTGAGGAGAAACAGTGTCAGTAAGTTACATTTGCATACTGCACATCTCAGGAAAGAACAAACAGGAGCAGGCTGAGCCTGAGCACATCATCCTGACGGAGCACGTACATGAAATACACACTCCAAAGTTCGGCTTTTAAAGCCACACATCACATCCAGCTGCCCCCTGAGATTTTGGAAGTCACTGGGAGCTGCAGGTGCATCCCAAAAACCAGGCCACTTACGCACAGATGCCCACATACAGATTGAAAAGTCTAACTTGGGGAACCTAAATCATCTCTAGACTACCTAAACACCGTCCCTGGAGAATGTTTGCTACGGACCCGGGTGGCGTGGTAAACGTGCGGTTTTAAACAGCCCGGTGGAAACATGCACAGCCGAGCGCTGCTCCGGGGGAAAAACAGGGGAAAAAAAACCCCCAAGTTTCACCCGCGTTCCCCCAGCCTTGCGGCTCATTCGTCCCCGGGTTCAGGGCACGTCGCTACAGCTCCACGCCGTTCCTCTCTCCCATTCTTTGCTCCACGGGATGCGCTGCTCCCGGGCACGATTCCGCAGGAGCACGGACCCGATCCTCCCGCCGCGACAGCGCAGCGGCGGCACCGCGCACCGCCAGCGCAGCCCGGGCACCGCTCCCGCCTCCCGCTCGCAGCCACGGGCAGCAGCCGGAGCGGGGCTGCCCCCCCCCAGCACCCGGGCTCGCCCCCCGCACAACTGCCCCGCGGCTGGCGGCGGGGAAACGCGGCTGGCGGTGCCGCGGCGGGCGCTTACCGATGCTGATGGTGTTGGGGAAGCCTGCCAGAGCCTCCCCCAGCAGCCCCGCCAGCAGCAGCAGGAGGGTCCGGGGTGCGCTCTGCCCCATTTTCTTCAGCCCCCTGCGCTTCAGCCCCTACAACGAAACTGGCGGCACAGGCATGGGCGCGACGGGAGACTCGGAGCGGTGTCAATGGTGGTGGCGATGCTGGCGGAGGTAGTGGGGAGGATGGTCCCCCTCCTTTCTTCCCGTCTTTTTCTTTTTTTTTTTTTTCCTTCCCCAAAATCCCTCTCCTCTCGTCTTCACCTCAGCCTGGGAGGGCTCATTGGCTGCGAGGTTGCCTTTCTCCCCCCCGTCTCCAGCAGTTCCCCCCCCTCAGCGCAGGGACTTCCCCCAAAGATGGTGGGTAGCGGAGCCGCCGAGCCTGCTCCGCCCGGGCCGGGAGGGGGGTTATCGATCAAACTTGGCGTGAGGCGGGCTGGCAACCGCCCGCCCAGCCCCGCCGCTGGCGTCTCCCTGCCGCGGCGGCGGCAGCAGCAGCGCTCGGGGCTGCGGTTCGGCGGGAGCTCCCCGGCCTGGCGTGGGCCGGCCCCCGGGCTGCAGCTGGCCCCTTTAAAGCCGCATCGCCTCGGCGTGTGTGCGAGTGCGTGTGTGAGTGCGGTGCCTGCGCCTGGCTGCGGCCGGGGGAGGGGCGCGGAGCCGAGCCAGGGCCGGGAGACGAGGGCGGGGGTGCGGGGGGGATGCGGCCGGGGTCCCGCCCGCGCCCGGCGGCGGGGAAGGCGGGCGGTGGAGGCGCCTCAGCGCCGGGGGGCGAAAGGCGACAGAAGCGCCTGAGAGCCGGGGGGGGGAGAGGCCCCGTGGGCGCTGGGGCACCGGGCCTGCCCCTCGCCGGGCGGAGGACGGCGGGCAGCCGGGGGCGAGGGGCCGCGCCTGAGGGGAGAGGGCTGGCGGAGCGGGGCTGGAAAAGGCCACAGCGAGGAGCGAGGAGGGACGATGCCTGTCCCAGAGGGGCTGCCAGCCCTGAGCCCGGGCGCTCCCTGTCCCTCCTCCAGGGCTAACGCCTGAGGGGGGAGGCTCCCGCATCCATCCGCCCACAGTGCCGTGAAGTGAAGAGAGACGAGGATGAGTTTATCCCACACAAAGGAATATTAGGTTCTTCCCAACCTCCTCTAAAGGAAGGCAACCCAGCCAAGTCTCCCTGTTCCATCCCTTGTGCTGGAAAAAGGCAGACAGGGACCATCTCTGTCAGAGGCTGTGTTGCCCCGGCAGGGAGCATGGCCTGTGATATGGCCACAGGACACGCCGTGTCCCTCTCGGCTGAGCACCAACCTGGATGTGTCCCCAGCCTGCGCACCCATAGGGAGCTCTTGTGCTTCTGCCTGAAGCTGGGTTCTCTGAGGGGTTGGTCTCCTTGACACCTCGCTACGTGAATCCCGCAGCTCTTTTCTCTTTTGCTGCTTTGAGGATCATAAAACTGTACAGAAGAGAGACAAAAAAGAGATATTAGGTCACCTCGTCAATTTCACAGGCCCAGGGAAGATTGTGCTTCACTTAATGTTTCCTTTTCCCTGATGTCAGCAGGTCACTTTCCCTTGGTCCTCCTTTGCTTGCTTTTTTTTTTCCCCTTAATCTCAGACTCTGCTGTTCAGGTGAGTTAGGGATGACAGCAGAAGCAGTTGGCTTTGCATTTGCAAAATAATCAATCAGTGCTCCTGGTTGTAGCTTCATGTAAGTATCGAGATGTAAGAAGGTGGCAGATTACTGCACTTACAGAATCACAGAATGGTTGGGGTTGGAAGGGACCTTAAAGATCATCTAGTTCCAACTCACTTATGCTAGTAACATCAGAGATGCAAACCACTGTTGAAGGAAGCCAAAGGCACAGGTGAAGAACAGGGCATCGCATTCATGATGCAGGAGCATAACGTATGCCTTTAGCGGCATATATGTGACTCCTGCTTACTCCTAGGTGCATGCATTGGTTGCTACATGTTGCATGTTCCTTTATGAAAATCATGCCCAGAACATGGAATCTGTTCCAGTTCAGGCAGGGGTAGGGATCAGGCTGCAGGGTCGCTGGTAGTGTTCCTTGTTTAGATTGAGATGGCAGCTGTCACTTTATCTATCTAAAGAACTGGTTATCTGTAGTGATAGGTGGGGTATAAATGCCATCTTTATACCTATAGCACTCCTCAAGTTCAAAGCACTCTACAAATATTACCTATGAATTCCTGTAAACATCCCCATGAAGCATGAGTGTATTCTTCTCTTACAGATGTGGAAACTTACAAAATCAAGGAAAGCAACTGGCCCAGCTCACCTAGGCAGGCAGTTTGAGACTCAGCATTAAGAACATGAGCAACAGCCCAGCTTTACTGTAGAGCACTCATCTCTCAGGTGTCCTTTGGTAAGCATAGCAGATCTGAAAGCTACAGACAGGTACGTGAAGTTCAGACACTCAAGATAGTTGTGAAAAGCATGTTCCTATAGGCAAATAATTTCTCTTTCTGGTTGCAAACTACCTGTCTCTCCCCATTCTACCTACCTCTAGCCCATTTCTAACATGTTCTGCTTAAAGTCCTGCTGTCCTCTTTTATTGTGTGTGCTCTCCTGGTGGTCCTACTTTCTTCTTGTTCACTTGCTTTCACAAAGTTCTTCTCTCCATCCCTGCAGCTGTGTATTCCAGGGTGACTGCCACCTGCCACACTGCCAGCTGATGATGTACTGAAAAAAATTATGAAAGAAATTATGTTTACCACTATAGATGTTAGGACAAGAGAAGAGATAAAATAGCTGTGAATAAAGGTGGCATGTGTCAGAATCTCATTTTCATACACAGCCGGTAGGGTGGGTACCTCATCTCCAATAAAATGGTGCTTCACAGCCTCATTTCAAAATGGAGACAAAAATAAATTTTCATTATCACCCATATTTTGCCTCCTGAAGCCCCTAATATACATGTTGTTGTTGTGTTTATTAGTATTATTATAATTTCAATGCACACTTTGCTTTTTGCTTAGTGAATTAATCTCATGGTACTATTTGCAGATACAAATGGTACAGAAGTTGTCCCGTACAGATTTTGGAGAAACCCAGAGAGACCTCATCTTAGTTTATCTTTCTTACAGCGAACCCAGTGTGTCTTAGGAAAAAAGGTAGGAGCTTAGTTGGCTTTATGTGGATATTAATGCCATGCAAATAGTTTATATACTTTGCTAGGGATGCTCAGTGACTCGAGTTAATGAGTTCCATGGTAACCGAGGTCATACCAGATGCTTTCCCAAACCTTCTCCAACTAAATACAAACAAGATTTTGCAGGATAATCAGAGCTTCATGTTTAGATGATTTATAGTGTTCTGGGACACTAGGGGATTCTGAGTACTATCTACCTGAGCAGGAGAAGGTAATGATTTATAATTAGCTAATGTGTTCTCATTGTAATGCCTAATAGTGGATTAGAAAACCGCTATGGAATTTGGGACACCGCGTTCTCACCGAGCTGTCTGATGTTACTAGGCTAAACCCATAGTGTTAGCGTAAAGTCATGGCAAAATCTGCACCAGGATTCTGTGGCTCAAGCTTCACCCTAACTGCACAAAGCTGACTTTATAACTTGTCATTCCTATTTCTAATTGCAAGAGAGAAGCTCAGGCAGTGAGTTTCTAAAAATCATTGTGCTTCTCCCAATACCAAACTAATGCCAATAAATGCATTACCAGTTATGTCTTACAGCCTTTTTTTTTGTTTGCTTGTTTTATACTGGTTATTTCTTCATAAAAACAAAGGAGACACAATTAACTTTTTGTTAATGGCAGCATTTTGATTAGCTAAACTGATTAATTCAACAATAGTTAACAAAATGATAGTGGGGACAGACAGAAGCAAAGATGAAAAGGGATTCAGGGAGATGATGAAACTACAGATAGGAGGAGTCAAGGGGAAAGTACAGTGTCAAAAGAGGGAAAATGAATACAGACATTAGAGCTTCATACATTTTGGAAAATAGGTCAAAAGGACATCTAGTTAAGGTTTTATTATATTATGAGTGGGCATAGAACAAACTATTGAAGCTCTCCTGTTTACCTTTCATTACCATGCAGTGAGAGAGACATAAAATGAAATTAAAAGGCAGCAGGCAAGAGACAGTTTAACAGAAATATTCTGCTACGCAGTTTATAGCTAATCTATAAAGCTGTCTTCTACACAGTATTCTTGGCAAAAATAATTGTTTTTAAAAGTTTCAAATTTTATGTGAATTAGAGTAAATGCATTAGACTAACTAGTAGAAAGCTGTTGGGATTAATATTCAGAATTCATGTCGAAAAGTAGCTCCTGCATGCCTCAAAAAAGACCTATTCTTCTTATACATGATGCGAGTTTACAGCATGTCTAACATTCTCTGGAAGTTTTTGTACTGGTCAGCATTAGAGACAAGGTAGGAGACTACCTGAAGCATTCATTTGTTGTCATTATTTTTTTCTAAGAACAGTTAACAGGAGAAATCCTGGAATCACAGAAATGTATGGTTTATTAACCTGTTATCAGAGCTAGGGTTTTACCCAATACATCCTGGCAGAATAATACGGTCTTGCACACAGGAATGGGTTCTTGTACACAGAAGGATGATCAAGATTTGTATAGGAACAGGATCAAAGAGGAAACTTGTGACAAATAAAAGTCATTATTCCATTTCTGGAGTCTAATTCAACTTTAGGGAGCAGAAGCAAATACATGCGGCAACTTTTATCAGAATTGACCATGGACTGTTCCAGTAATAACCTGTATATATTACAGTTGTACAACTAAGACACAAATGTGGAAACAGTCAGCACGTACAAATGTCTTCATTTTTCTGGGGTTTGTGGTATCTTCGGGATACATACTTCTAATTCTTCTAAGAGCTACGGTGCTGGTGGAAATGTAGTGTTATTATAGTCCCATAATGTCAGAAACAATTTATGTTACCTTCTGCTTTCTGATTAACTGTACACTAGGCACTGCTGGCATAACACAGCCCTGCAATTCTTATTTAAACCTCTGCTTTTGCTGTGCTCATCTATATTTATTATGTAAGAAAACAGTAAATCAAATAAAAAAGTAATGGTTTCCCCTATATACTGTTAATAAAGTGAAACCTCTCTCTCTTTTTGGTTTGTACCTATGAATGCAGTTTTCAAGCAATCTTGGAAGTTACATCCAGTTCATACCCACTTCAGCTGTGCAAGATCTGACCACTGAATATTTGATTTCTATATATAATCACTGAAATATATTATTCTTAAAGACAATCTCTTTTAGCCCTAAGTAGTGAATAATCACTTCATATGATTGTTTGCCAATCAAGAGCCCATTTTCCTCCCAGTGTGTGTCTATATTGCCATAACTCACCTCATCTCAGTTCAAATCTGCAGTAGTGTCTTTTAATTAAAATGTCTTTGGAAAACAGCATGTAGATTCTTAGAAATGGATGTTTAGAAAAAAGGAATCTACATTTTTCACGGAAGTTTTAAGGATTCCAGATTTGTTCTGTTCCACTTGATCAGACAGATTTCTACCCTCCCCTAACCCAGCAGTCTGGTAGGTACAAAGTTCTAAGAGTTACGCAGAAAACTGACATTCAGTTCTCTGCTAATTTCAGAGAACCTGTTTTACGTCTGGAGTGAGCTTTTGCAGTGCTAGGGTATGGAATCAACTCACTCTCTTTTTTTAGAGTTAATTCAATTCATATAAATAAGGTACCGGTTAATATGGGAAGGGAATTAGACAGAAAAGGAACTTTAAGCTGCATCTTGCTTAGTACTGGGGAATATGTTGTCTGTGGAGTGTTGGTCTCTCCCTTGCTTTGTCACTACCCAAGAAACGTCAAGTTGAATACGAAAAGATTTCCCTATGCAGCTTCCATGAAAAGAAAGCATTTGCTTAGAAGAAAGAGGTACGTAAAGCATACCTGGTAAGAATGAGCAGCTCTGGTACTTTAAGACCCATTTTTTTTTCTCACTTAGAGACCTACCTAACCTACCATGCACTTCCAACAGCATCTCAAGGTCTAAAAAAACAATAAATGGAAGAAAAACACCAAGGATGCTTGCAAACTGTCAATACAGAGAATTTACAGAACAGTCCAGAATCTGAGAAGACAATAGAGAAGAATCATAGGAAGAGAGAGATATCCTATTGCAACATCCCAGTCTAACCCCCAGGCAGGAGATTTTGATCCCTGTATACTAAAAATTTAATGCAGAGTCTTTAAATCATATTTCATCGTACTGTGAAGGACTTGCATTGTCCATCTGCACAGAGATGGATTTCACCTAACATGATTTGTTTTATTGATTTCAGTGGGATTAACGGAGAGTACAAAGGTGGTTACAGTTGTACACTTACATTGATGTGAATAACACAATGTGGTTCTGATAATCTGCAGCGTTCGGGAGACAAGCAAATCCTTCATAAACCCGGTGGCTTATTTGAAAAGATCTGTTATTAACAATATAGCCAATGTTAACAGAAGTGTTCTCATGCTTTATGAAACTTCCATTCCTGATTAAAAGTTGTTTGGCTTTGTAAGTCACGCCTCGTAGCAATTGTGCTGGATCTTAATAATTACAGTATAAAACTGACGGACTATTTGATTGCTCTTTCAGCACAACACAAAGCGTAAGAAGGAAAAAACAATTGCAGAAGGGTTTTGTAATAGCAATTCTCACCTTATATCAATTTGAAGAGTCTTAAGCACTTTCCAGTAGATCTGCTGTGGTCCTTATATAGCAAATTGAAGTCTACTCACAATAGATTTACTCTCTTTAATTGCCTTTTGTCTTCAGAAGTAGCCCATGAGTCCCAAGAAGTCCACAGACCTGATTTGCAGGAAAAGAGATATTTATTTATTATTGCCTGTTAAATGTTGTTTTAGGATCAGCTTATCTTGAAGCTACTCTTGAACAGGTAAACTGCTAGAATCCTGTTTTGAGTTCTGTTGTGCTCATAAGCACTCCATAACAACTAAGTACTCAAGCACTAACATGAAGGTAAGATCACTGCTATCACTGAATGTCTATTTTTTGGGAACTTTGTCTAACCCATGATGTTGTTAGAGCATCCTACTTTTGATGACGAAGCTCTGTATTGTATATACAACCATTACTTTCAGTAAGTTTGAAAGCAGGCATCACAGTGTAACTGACCCAGACAAAGTAAGGAAGAGGCACCCAGCTACCTGGTGCTCATAGTCCCACGGTTCTTAGTGTTGCTTTTCAAAATATACTGGACCAAATCCTCATCCAGTGTAAAGCACCTTAGACCAATGGAATAAGTTCTACTGTGGAGTAGGATAAGTGGCCTCTACTTCACTTTCCTGCACTGTTATCGTCTTTTGCATGGCACAGAGATGCTGATGAAGGCTTGCAATGAATGATCTCTATATTTAATTTCACTCCTTTCAACCTTCCACGTGTATTGTTTAGGAATGAGGTATCAGACTCCACAATCCTTCTGGGCATCCCTTAAGATTAAAGTTTAGGCAGAAATTTCCTTTAATTTAAAAATTATTCTATAATCCTGAATTTAAAATTTGTTTTTACTGTATATCTTAGCTGCATATGTACCCCCTGGAGAATCATGTTTCAAGAGTGAAAAACTAGCTGAAAAAAAAAGCACTCTGATTTTTGTTGCTTCAAATTATGTAAATAAATCTTGAAGTACTTTTTAATTCTTAAATTATTCTTTTATATTGCTTTCTAAACATTAGAGATGTTCCCCTTCTACCGGAGGCCCCTCTAGTACTACAGAGAACTGTTTAAAACATCAAAGCATAACTGGGCTCTCAATCTCAGATAATAATTTGTGTATCTTAACAAATGCAAAACAATAAATGTAAATCAAGTCAAATCCTTCCTTTCTGTGAGTCAGATGCTATTTCTTTGGTACTTGTGATGCAGTAGCCTAGAGTTTAATCTGAAAACCATTACATTCATTAAGCATCATTCTATTGACTTCAATGGCCTTTGAATAAAGCTAATAGCCTATTTTGTTCCTACATATCCATAGTGTGGAGGTGCAAGGGAGGCTAGGGAACAACAGGAAAAGTAGAACTAGAATTGTTTTGTTTAAAACAACTCATAAACTATTTGTTCTTCATACATCAGAAAGTATAAAATAAAAACTATTAATATTATTTTTTTTGGAAGAAGGTGGCAGAGAGGGGGAAGGTGGAAGAGAGGTCACCTTATAGTTCTACCTTGAATCCTGTTTACATAGAAATCGTTCTTTTTCAGAAACAGTAGCTCTGCCTCCTGTACCTAGGTTATGACACACTGAGCAGCATCTAACTCCACAATCGCTTTCATGGTGATTAACCCGTTAATTAAATCTCTAAAAGCAAGACAATTCAGAATTGTCCTTAATATCTTCTTCTTAATCGGCTGTGCGCAGTTATCAGAAGGGTTAGCTAAGAAGTGGCCAGTCTTACACAAGGTTTCTTTGGGGCTGTAATACTTTAAGTGTGATGTAGTGAGTTCAGGAGGAAATGCAAACACATAATTTTAGACTTAACTTTGAAATTTCTTGCTTTTGTATTGCAAGGCAGACCTTACACATTACTTTGACATATTGGTGTTATTTGCAATATAATCTTGTATAATAATTAACTCCAACTGATCCACTGCAGTGCTTTAGGAAAGTATCGGGACCTATTAAATTGGACCATGAATACACAGTTGCTTTCCTTATTTCTAACATAATTATGCTGTTGAAGAAAAAAAAAAAGCAGATTAATGGAAAGGCGTTTCTAAATAGGGCTCCTTGGTGCTGTAAATTTCTGGAGTCATGTTATAAGGTTTTTAAGTATTAAGTATATATGAAAAGCGACATGCTGGAAATTTTTTGGAAAGCACTTGTTTCTATTATTCTTTAGGGAAACATTCTGCTGTCAAAGGTGAAATCCAGTGACAGCAGCACCAAAGGGTATGTTTTCACCACAAGTTTATTCATAGCATAAGGGCCACCCCATTGCACCCAGCACCACACAATGCCTTATGCCTAGTTACACGTCAACTTTGAACCTGGCTTTGCCGTTAGAGCTGAATTCAACTTCTAAGCACATCAGGACTTTTAAAGTTTCCAGTGAGGCTTTAAGACACACATGAAGTGTCAAATTATCTGTGCTAAGCAAGGAGAAAGGGCATTATTCTAATTCTATGTGAATTGGACCATAATCACCCCAGTTTTTCAAGATTTGCATCTCCTAGTTTCTGAATCATTTGTCTCCCACGTGGCTTTTGCTAGAAGCTACCTGCCAGTTTATATACCTCTGCTCAGCATTTGACCCTTCGTTCCACATGCTACGTCTCTTTTTGCAGAAGAATGCTGAAGGATGTCACCTCAGCGGGCTGCATTGTTGTAAATGCAACAACAGATAGCTGTAAAAATATGGCTCAGAGTGCCAGGAGCCCTCTCGGCAAATCTGTGTGTGGATAAATGATAACAACCAGCCCAGTGACGTTGCCCTAACAGGTCAGTTCATGTATGATTTTTGGGGAGAGGACCCTGCCTGGCTGGGAAAAAGAGGCTTGGGGATAACGCTGTAATTCAGAGGATGAAACTAATTCAGAAAAGGCAGAATATGTTCTAGAAAACTCCATGAGTCAATATATAAAGAAACTCAAGTCAGTGACAATTAGCATCCTGAGAAATCCCCCTGCAGACCTACTGTCAAACCCAAGTAAATGTCAGGCCATGATGGATGTTTCCACATAGAATATCTGAGTGTGGTCATATACTCCAGATACATTCTGCTGTTGTAGCTCAGGCCACAGCCTCCTTGACTGCAGCATGAGCTTTGCTCAAGCTAAACCAGCCATTTCACATTGGAAATGACATTGGGAACTTCGTAAGTGCTGAGATTTGTTTTTAAAGCAAGACCAGAATCCAGCTGTTTTACTTGTTCTCAGTGAATGCATTTTCCATACTTTGCACAATAATGAACCAAAAGTCAACTAATTTCTGCATATTTTCAGTATACAATATATGTACCAGCTTTTTTGAAAGACATTATTCCCGTAGTTCTCATTTTACAGAGTCATTTGCTGAAATAGCAGTCCCCATAACTTTACACTCACGTATGCCTTGATTATGGTACATTTCAAATAAGCTGATAGTGATCTTCTAAAATAGATACATGAAAATAATTTTCTCAGAACTATAGCTGTAAGCTAAAAACACAAGGATCAGCTGACGGCACTTTTCACATCCATCAGCAACATTCCTTTTTGATGACAAAACGCAACTAAAATTTCCAAAATCGGTTCATCAGGGAAGATCTACTCTCCCAATTTAGTTGGTGTTCGTCAAAAAGCTGAATTAGGGAGGTTCTGGAACATACAAGACCACTTAAGCTACTCAGGCCAAAGTGGAACTGAATGGCAGCTCTTCGTAGCGATGGCATCTTTCAAAGTTCACAGACTACCTCAAGGTCATCAGACCATTAAGCCTAGAAATACAAAGATGTAGCCTTGAGATAAAGTTTTGATCCCATGCACACTGAATAAGAAACCCTTACTGACATCAGCGGACATCAGACTGGACTCCAAGTCTTTAGATCACGAACACAAAAAGAAGGAGGAAATACTATTCTAAATGTATTTTGATTAGGCCGTGGTCATCACATCTTAAAAACATGCAGTACATATATGTGTACATTCTGCATAGCAGGAAATATGTTTCTGATTCAGAAGGCTGAATGTTTCCAACCGACCCAGAAATTAAATACTTCCCAGCAGCTTTGTAAAAGCAGCATTGTGGAGTCCTGTGTATCTCTTGATTACTTGCACTAAACATATTCCTTTAAAAATGCACTTTCCAGCTCTCAGTTCTGCAAACTCATTTGGTGCCCTGAGAGTCGAGTCCTATTGAAACCCTTCCCAATCTCACAACCAAGGACAGTCTTTAAAGGCTAGACAAGGCCTTCAAGGTTTCTGCGTGGTGTCACTGCCTCCTAGTTGCACCCCCAGCGATGGCTTTGCAGCCTGAAGCCCACCAGTGGGGTCTATCAAGTGTAACACGCTGAAACTTCGGAAACTTTCAATCCTGTTGAAGCTGCTCATAAGAATGCAGCTTGCACGTGCAAGCGATGTTGGCACTTTCTGAAAAACAGAAGCAAGAGAGCAATGAAAGCCTATTCTTGGCACAAAAGCCAACCTAACTGATGCTTAAAAAAGTGAGCAGGACTGCTGAGTGAGAAAGTGCAATAAACAGATTCCCCACTCTGGGCAAAACTGCTCAGGTAGGGGTTAGCGTGTATTTCAGCTCTATGGCTTTTCCTTCTGTTCGGGAAATGATTTGTACTCTAGCTGAAAAAATGATTTGGAGATGAAAGGTAGTTTTATCACAAAAGGAGCTCTGTTGTTCCAGGTGCAGCATGGAAAGGAAAGCTGTTTCACACAGACACGATAATGTTCCACACCTCTGGATTCACATTATTAGACAACAGTCAATATTCTCCCCAACCTTCATCCCCCTGCCCTAATGTTTTTCAGTGTTTCAAAGACATTGATAGGTATTCTCTAAACAGGCTATTTTCCAAAAGATAAATAAAAAAATAACAAATTGAGACAAATAACTGCAAATTTTGTGAGTGTACTTCCATCCTCAGTAGATTTTTCTGCTGAAGAAAGGATTGCAGACCTAGGATCTCGCCCTACAGTTCATATGCAGAGTACTGAAATCATACCATAACAATTTAGGAAGCCAAAAGGGATATAGACACAAGCAAAGGGTAGTTAATATTTAAATATTTTGGTTGTTCAGCTATAAATTCAGACATTAAGCACAGATTAACTGGATTTGGAGCTATAGAAGTGACTGTAAGGCAGCAAGGTCAGGCCTGAATGAAATGACTAGAAATCGATCAAATGTGTGAAGTACTATGGGGGAACAGGGCAGTTAATCATTTCAAAACTTTTCTCTGTAAAATGTACTGTACGTGATCGATGACAGAAGAGATAATAAAACAAGCAGACTCTACCTCTGTTCCATACATAAATATGCCAGAAAGATGTTTGGTTTTATTAATTCAGCAAAATTTGGGTTGCTAATTAATGACGCTTTGATCTGAAGGTAGAAAGTTAGCTCTGGGAGCCTAGGGAGGGACTGCACTTCATTTACACTTCTAAAAAGCTATACGGATGTGAGGTACGTATGCTTTGGGTGCGAGAAATCCTAACTGCTCCGCATCCATTTATTGGCAGTGGGATATGCATTTACAAGCTCCTTTTGCCTGCTAGCCCCAAGGGATTAACAATGCACCAATTCTTTGAGCCTCAGGGCCTGATTCTGTATCGCTGAAGTCAATAGAAGCTTTGTCATTGACCTCGATGTGCACAGGCTCAAACCCTCAAAGAACACATTATGTGATACACTTTTTTTCTTTTAAAAAAAAGGCTTAGCAGTTTTGTATTTGCCGAACCAGGGATGACTGGCTGACTGATATAAAGAACCTGAAATAGAGAGGTGAAAAACAAACTCTGATTCCCCAGTTAGGCAACTGGCTACATCTGAACACAGTTTAAAAGCAGAATAACTGCACTGAGTAGCTGCATTTTGCATTACATTTAAACTGTGAATACCTCCTGAAATCAAGTGTCTAATTTAGGAACCTGAAAACAATATAACTCANTTTCTGCTGAAGAAAGGATTACAGACCTGAGGATCTGTCCCTACAGTTCATATGCAGAGTACTGAAATCATACCATAACAATTTAGGAAGCCAAAAGGGATATAGACACAAGCAAAGGGTAGTTAATATTTAAATATTTTGGTTGTTCAGCTATAAATTCAGACATTAAGCACAGATTAACTGGATTTGGAGCTATAGAAGTGACTGTAAGGCAGCAAGGTCAGGCCTGAATGAAATGACTAGAAATCGATCAAATGTGTGAAGTACTATGGGGGAACAGGGCAGTTAATCATTTCAAAACTTTTCTCTGTAAAATGTACTGTACGTGATCGATGACAGAAGAGATAATAAAACAAGCAGACTCTACCTCTGTTCCATACATAAATATGCCAGAAAGATGTTTGGTTTTATTAATTCAGCAAAATTTGGGTTGCTAATTAATGACGCTTTGATCTGAAGGTAGAAAGTTAGCTCTGGGAGCCTAGGGAGGGACTGCACTTCATTTACACTTCTAAAAAGCTATACGGATGTGAGGTACGTATGCTTTGGGTGCGAGAAATCCTAACTGCTCCGCATCCATTTATTGGCAGTGGGATATGCATTTACAAGCTCCTTTTGCCTGCTAGCCCCAAGGGATTAACAATGCACCAATTCTTTGAGCCTCAGGGCCTGATTCTGTATCGCTGAAGTCAATAGAAGCTTTGTCATTGACCTCGATGTGCACAGGCTCAAACCCTCAAAGAACACATTATGTGATACACTTTTTTTCTTTTAAAAAAAAGGCTTAGCAGTTTTGTATTTGCCGAACCAGGGATGACTGGCTGACTGATATAAAGAACCTGAAATAGAGAGGTGAAAAACAAACTCTGATTCCCCAGTTAGGCAACTGGCTACATCTGAACACAGTTTAAAAGCAGAATAACTGCACTGAGTAGCTGCATTTTGCATTACATTTAAACTGTGAATACCTCCTGAAATCAAGTGTCTAATTTAGGAACCTGAAAACAATATAAATCAGTGAAAGCAGCAGAAGCTCTGTATCTCTGAGAAGCCTGGTTACTCGGTGGTGAGATACAGATGCAGGAGCCTATAGGTAAGCAGGTCTGAATGAGAGAATTTTCAGTGCTGTACACCTGGAGTGGCTCTTCTCATTTCTCTGACATTCCTTCATCTGCCTCCAGGAGACCATCTCTTACATGACACAGTCACATAAACGTGATAAACTTTACTAAGAGGAACTGTTTACCACTATATTCTGGGATGTAAGCAAGTTAATGACTGCATGGATTAAAATACATACCGTGTAACCACAGATAGTCAGTGGCTGTGCTTTCCCCTTCTAACTTCAGCATTAATAAGAATTTATTTCAGTTTTCCAAAACTTAATCTATAAATGGAACAGCAGGGCCTGCATATACATATTCACGTGAAAAACCCTCCAGCAGAATTAAAGGCAATAGTACTATTCATCTTCCTTCCATATTGAATGGATGAGGTACCAGCTCCCTAGGTTTTGTAAGTGTTACTGGTCACCCCAGTCACAGACTGTTGTTTCTGATCCATATCTGCGTGATTTGCAAACGCACCAGCTCTTTCAGCTTTGTGAATACTTCCAGTGAGAATACTTATTTGCTCAAATCCTTGTAATATCTTATTTACCAAAAACAGTCCTGGGGGAAATAGAATTTACTCTGTCACTGCTGTGTGTAAAAGGGGAAAGGAAGCCTTCACTAGTAATTCCAGACAAAAGCTGAGCACACAGCACATGCACTATTTAGAGGGGGGAGGATGCTGCAGAAGTCTCCTCATACTCGTAGGGGTTAGAGCATCATCTCCCAGACACAAAGACCTTTTGTAATACCAAACCCCAAAACATTTTCTCAAAAGTTGGTACGATTATCACATCTTAGCGGTGCAGAATTTTTAATGCTGAGCAGCTAGTACATTTTATGAATTCATCACTTTGCTGTCGAACACTGGCATGCACTGATAGCTGGGCACAAAAAGCTCCAGCGCCGTACAGAAGTGGCATTCAGCCTTTGACAAGCGAAGAGCTACTTTGTCATCAAACAGAGGCTCAAAAAACCACGAAAGAATGAACCGCATTTAAAATAGAGAAATGCGCGCAGGCAGTTTATGCGAGTTAATACACTGCTTCAAACAAATTGGGAAAATCTCCAGCCAGAACAGTGTTTTTCAGAGCACAGACGACCCAGACTCATCGGCTATCTGTCACCAGGCTCAGGAGACCGGTTCTGTATAAGTCAATGCAGTCCATATGTGTGTGGGCGCGCTTACACCTCTATTTTTTGTTTCAAATTGCCTGGGGGCAGCTGCCATATCACCTTCAAGACACCGTGTGATGTCTTAATCAAATGTTAGAAGGGAGCTTGAAGCAGCTCAGAAGCCACGAATGGGATACAGGATGCTGAGATGCTGAAAAATGACATCACCACAATAGCAATGATTAGCTTCATTTTTTCTTGCCCTTTGCATGCTTTTCTTAGGCAGGATGCTCTCTTTATTGCTTATTTCTTCTGAACTGATACGAAAAGAACAAAGAAATACTTGCTAAGCAAGATTAGGGTTTTCATAGGAAACTTTTAGTATATTTTATATATCTTTATGCTGTCCAGCTGCCTGGCTAAGAATAGCAACTGAACAGAAACATAAGAGTGTTACATGCTAATTGTCTCTAAAGCTTAGGAGCATAAGTTTTTACCATTTTTCAAATATGGATTTTGGTTACAACCCAACCTTGTCATCCTTTCATATGCAAACTTCCCACTGGGATCAGTGGGACTTCTGAATATTTAAGGAATACATGGGAACTTGTCATTTTTTCTCTTCAGTTTCTAAACTGCTAGTGGAAAATTGTGTCAACTAGAGAGGAAGAGAGGGAAGGAGGAGAATATGAGGGAGTGCGAACAGAGCTAGATAATGCTGTGTGCCAAACGCTTCCCAATCAGCCCCTTGGCATGCTGCTAGAATGTCAGAACTGCAGCCAGGAGCGTTACATTTGCAAGTGCAATATCTGCAGTCCCTGATGAGTAAGTTTTCAAAGACAAATCCCATTCACAAATACCATTACAAATAACAAACACTGTTGCAATATTTGAGCGTATTTACACAAACACAGAATTTTTCTTACTCTTCTTTCAAAAAAATGGAACAAAGTATGTTCCGAATTCTCTTTACTGAAATATTTATGCCCAGTCTGAAAGGGTGAAGGGCACATTTTTAGTACCTAAGGTCTCTATAAGATAAACATGAAACTCTAGCACAGCTGGTGCTTGACAGTGGATGTATTTGTCTCTTGGAATTTTGTGTTAAGGAGATTCCTTCATTAGTAAAAGAACCTTTTTAGTATTCACTCTCAGATTGCTTTTACTAATTGGTTCAAGGCAGTGCTTATTACTAAATATGTTATCTTAACATAGTAAGTTCCACCAAATCTTAATTGTTAGCTTTCAAACATCATGATTTCACCTTTTGATCCTAGAAGCTAATTTCTTCTGGAAAAGGGAAAGAACTTTTATAACTTGACTGGAAAAGACTGATTTGTCTGCCTTATTATTATTATTATAGTTTCCACAAAATAATTTTTTTCCTAGCTAAAAATACATGGGTTTATTCTATAACAAAGCTGTGTATGCTGCCTGATCCAGTACATAGTTTGATCCTGCTAGCTTCATGCCAACCATTGCCATTTTATTACTGTCCAAATGACACATGACAAGACAGAAGTGTCACTTAAAATACATTACAAAGAGTTCTCTAGCTATCTTTGAGATTTATTACTGTGTTGAGTTAAATTGCATTTTTAGTGACAACACTGCAAAGGACTCCAGAAGATTTGAAAGAATACAGTCAGTCTATGGAGGAGAAGCATACATTACTGTGAGTGTGGGAAAGACCTCCTTTGGTACTGAGATAAATAGTTTA
This sequence comes from Syrrhaptes paradoxus, assembly GCA_013400615.1. Lineage (NCBI taxonomy): Eukaryota > Metazoa > Chordata > Aves > Pterocliformes > Pteroclidae > Syrrhaptes > Syrrhaptes paradoxus. The sequence continues at coordinate 97,820 of VZTO01018751.1, read as the reverse complement.
TATAGCTAAAACATTACTGGTCTCTACTACAGGGAAAAGTCAAGTACTTCAACTAGTCCTTTCTGTTGTTGTAACCATTAATTCATACAGAATCAAATACCTTTCATGGCTTGAGGGATGACAGTCTCTAGCAGTACTGAGATAATACAATTGGTACTCTCTTACTATACTAAGAGTTACAAAATTTGAATTCAAGCCAAGACTTCAAAATCCTCTATATGCAGAACTATACAGAGTTACGTTGGATTAGATGCAGTAAATACCCCTTCTTTGTACATGGCTTTTGTCAAAGACTGAGAGAGAGTTCTCTGGGAGCTTCAACTAAATAAAGCAGGTATAGAGCAGCTGAAGTAAAGGACCTTTGGTCATCCAGTGATTGTTTAACACTTGGTTTTACATGGTGCCTTCTTTCATTTTTTCGTAGCCTTTTCCCCAGCCCAAAGCCAAACAACAGTTATCACCTGTCTGGTTTTGCACTGACATTGTTCACTTTGTGCCTTTACTTTGTTCCCATTTGTCTTGTCTCCTCACGTACCTATGTCTGTGTTTCAAGAGGACAGCAAAAGAGGACCTTACTTCTACTTGGTCCTGGAGCTCCTGCCATCATTAACACAACTAATAGTAATCTGGTAAGACAGTCTTCTGTAGTCAGTGAAGGCTCACAAACATTTTAGGAACCACTGTCTTTGCAACTGAATCTCACTAATGTAACCTCAAATAAGGACATAAAATAGACGGCACAAAAAGCACGCGATCGAACCTTCACTTTGCTGCAAGAACACAAACAAGCTGCTTTTACTCTTCAGGAGCAGAGGGAAGGATGTGTGTGCTTTCCTTCCTCTTCCAGTTAGATAAAGCATCGTGCACCAGCAAACAGGAGCTGTTCTTTTTCCTCTGCCCTGCCTCTGGATTGTCACCCTTCTCTGACAGTGTGTCTGCGAGATCTGAGCAGCTGGCTGACAGCTTGGTGAATGTGGCTGTGCTCGGTAACAAAAAGGAATTGGTCTCCCTGGGAAAAGCTGCTACAAACCCCCCTGCGTCCAGTCTAGATGTGTTTCATTTTATTATGTCAGGACATAATAAAATTTTTACTTGTGTTAATTTTAGCTGGTTTATTTGCCAAGTCCTTTGAAGTGGGTTCTTCTCTGGTTTTCTGAGCAAGCTCACGTGGTTCATTCCTCAGGGTTGCTTCTTGTAGAAAGATGGAGTTTTCTCAGCGTGAATGATTCACACAAGGTGCACTTGCATGTTGAGACCGATTCTTAACTGAGATGTTTCATGAGATTCAAGCATGTAGAAGCTTAGGTCAGATGCTGGTGGCAAGGTTGAAGACTATGATGGTAGTCTTGAATTAATGATGCTCACCGTTGGTCAATCTTTTTACAGGCAAGAAGCTTTTTGAACCTGTCTGTTACTGAACCCACAAGGAACTTCAGCAGTCCAGAACAGTTTCTGCATCTTGGAAGATATCTATGGCTTAGCCTTGTTATAGGTTGTACACTGAGTTTGCTCTAGGGGATTTTTTTATGCTGCCTCTGCAAAACAATTTTTTGCTCCAGCAGCTCCCAAACTTAAATTTTAGCCTACAGCACTCAGTCCACAAAACACAGGACTAGCATGCAACTTGGAAGAAGATCAAAGAAACAGTAATTTGGGATTCATTCACAATTATCTTATGCTCTTAAAGGCAATGGGACTTAATATTGGTTAAAAACTGTAGAAAAGGGCTCTTGGGAGGACAATTTTAGTACATCCCAGGTGTAACAGCATTGAAGTCAACAGTTATAAGAGTTTTGAACTGACTCCAATGTGTTTATTCTGTAGAGAAAGTTTCCTCCCACTGTAAATCATTGAAAGATTAGTATTAGTCTGACTGAAATGTCCCGAGCCATCCAATTCTCTGGTTAATTCTATTAGGCAGAATTTTCCACATGCTAGTTTGAAATGTTATCATGTGATGACAAATGTAAGCTTTTTTATTGGATTTATGTAAATCCTTTCTTCACTGAAGCTGCTGGAAGGGTTCTGCAGTTGCCTATAGGATCCACACACTGAAAAGCATCACAAATACCTTGTAAGAGACTGGCTCTTCTTCAGAAAGTCCAGGATTGAGAACAACTGTTTCGGATCCATGCAGAATTCCAACCCTTTTTCCTATTCACATGAGATGGCAGAAGGCTTTCTGCCTGAGCACCATCTTTAGCATTGTCTGCTCTTAAGAAAGGAATGAACCTTCAGAGAGAAACCAGGAGTTAAAAGAATATGTTTAAAGCTCTGCTTGTCTTAGCTCTTTTATTTTTTAGATTGATTTTATTTTATTTAGATTGCATAAACTTTAAAGGGTTCTCATCCAAATGGCTTTCATTTGTTGTAGTTTCTGTTTGAGAATCGGCAGATGAAAAAACTCAGTCCTTCCCACTATACAGGTAAGCATGAGGGACAGAAGAAACAAGGAAATTCTGTCTGGAGTTCCATACCTGGAGACCAGAATAATTAGATTCTTTGATCTCAGAAAGATCATAAAAAAAAAAAAAAGCCAACACTGAAATTGTCCGCTTTTTAGCATAGTCCCTTGTTTTATTTTTTTTCAGTTCATTACTGAAAACTGTGCTCCAGTTTGACATCCCAGGGCTCAACTACAATACATACAAAGGATAACTCATGCTACTTGCCTTCGAGCACAGGAGTAGACCCCTTGGCTGCAGTGGGGCTACTCGCACTTAAAGTCAATCATATACTAAAGTGCTTTGCTGGACTGAGGCCTCCGTATCTGGGATGAATAAGCTTTTCATCAATGAATTTGCCAAGTCTCCTTCCTAAAGGTCAAAGAAAAAGCCTCTTCTATTTCCTGCTGAACTTGGTGGACAGATTATATTCATTTTTATTATATGTACTATAGATATGGAACATAAGTTGATCTTAGTCAACAGGAGACTCAAGAAAATAGTCATAGCAAAGTACGAAAGCTATGGGTTAATTACAACACCTTAGATCTAGAGAGTTTTGTATAATTTCTTTGTTCTTATTTATTTAGTTGTTTTTAATTCAAAGGCAATGTTCTGTTTGGATGTGGAGATTCAAGTAACACCTTCCAAAATATGAAAGGCTAAATGCCACATTTACAATTGTTTCTGAAAAGGGTTGACCTTTATTAAAGTTTCTGGGTAAATACAATTCCGAAGGTTTTGTTTCTCTTGTAAATTAAATGGTATGTTTGTAGATGGAAAGGTCAATTTTCAGTAAAGCTGAGCTTCAGAAACCATCACCTTTCTCAGCTAAATCAAAGGAGTTAATTAGTTTTACAGATGGAACACATAATGTATAATTCTCTTATCTTTGCTTGGAAATCAATTGTTTGTGGCATAAAGAGGGTACACTTGTCATCATTAGGTGTTAATGTTTGCTGCAGCTGCAAATACAGACTCAGTCTACCACGCAGCTTCATAAATGTGAGACACTGAGGTCCTCTGGGAGGCTGTGTGTAGGGGACTGTGTATCCAAATCCTACCTGATATCAGATTTCACCCATTTAGTAAATTTATTCAATCTCATATGAAACTCTCATAGCTTTTATTAACAAAAAGTGCACTAGGCAATTGCTAGGCATCGATACTGCATTGAGAACTCAGCAGTTTCATCGCCTTTTCCTATACTGTCCTTAATTCAAATTAGTTTTTTATATTTAGTAATTTTTACAAAAATTTCAACATGAGACCACAAGTATGCATTAATAAACATTATCTGAACCAGTTAAACACCCGGGTGTATAACCAGAAGAGGCTGGAAATCCTGGATTTTCCTGCCGAGGTTTGTGATACCAGCGTCTCACACCAGTGCCTAGAGCCTCGTGGGAAGCACTGAGCACCACACTGTTGTCTTGGCTGTTCGTTACAGAGAATATTGCTTGCTTCGATGGACAGAAAATTGTTGGACTAAGAGGCAGCACGTCCTGACTCTGTAATAGCCTTCAGCCTCCCTCTCTGTATGGCTGTCCAAAATCAAGGGAGAGAAGGGAGCGATGTTTTTGCTAACTCTAGTGTCTGCTTAAACCAAAGTGTCTCCATCAGGAAGATATTTGAAATCAGATACGTAGAAGATGCTGGAAGAATTCAAGTCTTCGTAGAGGTGTACCACCACAGCAGAGTGACTGAAAGTTGGGTTTCTTGTTCCATGCCTACTGGGGACGTCCAGAGATTTCTTATGGAACGTACTCTCCTTGACTTATCCTGATCCTGTATTTTTTTTCCTACAGTGCTCTGTATAAGTTAAATGCTATTTAGGGACCGTTATTATTTACAGCGAGGTATTTTTTACAGCCTGTTTATACAAATATTGTCTAATAAACTTCTCTACAGAATAGATTCTTTGGGACAAATTCCACACACCCTTAACTTGTCTGAAGCAGCAGTAGTGGCTTTATTTAAAAGTCATTTAAGTATCTGTATACCTCTCTCCTCCTTACAAGCAGAAAATATCTAATGTCGGTATTTGTTCTCACAGAAAGGTGCCATATGGGATAAAAAGAAGAGAGACTATGATGAAATTGTCTGAAGAGACAAGTGAAAATAAAACAGCTTCTATCAAGCACTGAGGTTTGTAAAAAGAGTTGTGCTGACAAGAGACACCTTCAATAAGGGAAAGAGAAGCCTAAAAGATAAACATTAAAAAATTACAGGCACATTTTCCAAGCTGCTTCACTTTTTATTTCTTTTAGTGGAAGCTAGGTGACCCAATCCTTTACGGTGCTTTTACCACACTTAAACCTTGCAGATGTTACAGATAATCTAACCATTAATTTTGTCCTGAACAACATTAAAAAAAAACCAAAAGTCTTCTTGCTCTAGCAGAGAGCTGGGTCAAAGTGGTTCTGCTGCTAAGTGTAGACCAGGTAATTTGTACTCTGCCACGGAGGTTCAATTGAGGCTTCAGAGTCAATAGCAAATCCGCATTACCGTCTGGCAGCAGGCTCTTAACATGATTCTAGTACTACCAGAGGAGCCAAAATATTCTTTTTGTAACAGTCAAATGATTTATTTAACCATTTTTAATGTCCTGCTCTTCTGTTTGATTTTCTGGTGTGGTGCCTTCTCCATTTCCACGCAATTTTGAGGCAAAGAGTCAAAACTTATTATTGAGTTCACCTAGGATGAAAACGAAATGGCACATTCTATCCTCTCTTTAAAAACATCTCCAGCCAGCATATATACAGAAGGTGCATGAACACTATGGTATAAGGACTCTGATATTATTAACGGATTTTACAGAGAACTCTAAAGCGTAGAGAAGATACAGAGAAGTTGTATGAAAGCTATAGGTACTGGGAGTTGAAGCAGGAGACGTTAGATCATAATTTTTCTGACATTCTCAGTATTGGTGTTCCCAATCTGCTCTTGCAACGCACAGGTAGCCTGCTCACTGCAGATTCACTCTGAGAGCATTACCTACATTGTGCTCTCCATGTCCCTCTCTTTACAAAGCAGCTCTGTAGCAAACCTCTGCCCTCTAGCTGATTAAATCTCTCATTTAAAAAGTACAGCCCCTCGGGTGGTGCTACAGATGTCGAAATAGGTATAAGGGTTGCAAGGGATACTAGAATTTTGGGACTGCTGTGGGTGTTCAGTTGAAGCAAATAATCAGTGGTCTCAAGTAACTGCACTCTGCCAGTGTAGCCAATATATCATAGCAAAACACTGAGCTGTAAGAATGCTGAGATCTTCAATCAGATATTTCTCATTTAAAAATGGAGCTGTGCAACAGTGGCCCTATCTCTTGTACTCATTTTTCTTGGAGCAGCAGTCTGACATTTCAAAAGATGAGAAGTACCTTTCAGCTTGAATAAACTCAGAAATCTATCTGTAAACACATTTGGCCTCATCTTGAGAAATGTCAGATTTCTGGAATGAACAGCATGCGTACAATATTCGTGTCAGTTTGCAGACAGCCACATGGAAGAGAGCAGGCATGGTTGCAATGTTTTATCCTGCACTTTTTTGCAAGTACAATAGCTACAGAAGAAATGCACGATACCAAACATCTTTGTCCTACTGTACCAGTAAAATAGCTGCAAAAATAAGTAAATGACTGAGTCAGTAGTGGGAGGGAAAGCTCCCTTCACCTCCTTCTCTGCCTCATTGCAAGCAGGTCTCTGACCTGCTGGGTTTCCGTGGAAGAATCCTTCCTGACACCAGGTGACAATCACTGTGTTCATTCATTACTGTTAGTCATTGCTGGGGTTCCAGCGTTGTCACCTGCAATCAAGTCCTTGCTATGTTGAGCATTATACACACAAAATGGCAGTTCCTGCCCTGAAAAGCCTGCAGTCCGGAGAGACAAAACAAATGTGAACGACAGCCTACAAACGACATTAGTGCCACTGCTGGGTTTGTGTGTGTTCACAGCAGCGCCTTCCAGCCTGCGGTTTGTGAGCCCCAGAGGGCTGTGGGCTGCAGGGATCCACGAAAGGTAACTAAGAAAAAAAAAAAAAGGCTTAACTTTACCTCCCACAAATCTCTGCTTCCTCTGGAAAGCGTTTAGGGCCTCTATACTGAAAAAGCCAGAAAATCATTGTATGTGGGTTGCTGCAATCAAGCCTGTCATTGGTAACACCCTGGGACGCATCACCTTACAGATCTGGCTGCTGCTTCATAGGCTCATGCACCAGACTCACCCCAGCCTCACCCAGCCTCTTCCCACTCCGAGTTGTGTAGCTTGGAGCAGAGAAAACCAGCAACATGCAGTACCTCTAGACTTGCCACGCCATGAGATCCTGCGCTCAGATTTCAGAGCAATGCACTCACACCACAGCCCCTCAATCTGCCATTGCCACCCTCACCTCCCCTCTCCTTGTTATGGAGGATTTATACCTAGAAAGATAAAAAATCCCCACATCTTGAGTCTTCAAATGGAAAGGACTTAAGCTCTCCTCCTCCGATGGAGGTACTGGAGAGGGAAATAGCTGCCAGCAAATAGCGGTTGACTGAGCAGTAGCTGCCAAGGTAGCCTGCTTGAAGAACACTCAATTGCAGCAGAACCCATCTGTCTGGAGATTCCTAGTGAACATAAACTTCAGCAAGAAGTCCAAGAGTGCTACTGGAGGTGGCATTGCAGACAAGAGAGACACCCACACACATAGGGGAGCACTTGGCTTCTGAACTCAGGTTGTTTGCTAAAGCCAGGGAATCTCACCGGCTGTGGATTAGCCTCCAAACCGCACGTGGTACTACGCTGTATTTTTCATAAAGCAATTCATTCCCTTACAGTCTTTCAGATAATAAATTTTTCCCTGACCTGGTAAAACACACTAGAATTGTTTATAATGTCACTGCTGGGGATTAGGTAGGAAGCCATTATATCCCAGTTTAGGGAGCTAACGGCCAGTATTGAGTGTGCATATTGTAAACTATAGTAAAATGGGAAAAAATTACTTTCAGATGTATTTTCACTCTGTATTTTGTAATAACAACAATATATCAACCTTTCTAATATCCTTTTCTTATGATTGAGTGGACCTATTTGGTTTGTTATCGTATACATGTAAATCTTACAATATCGTTTGGCAACAGTTATGTTCAAGCTGGAATGCTTTTATTTCTGATCTCTCTGCTTCCTCCCTTAAAATATCACCTTGTGCTAAGGCTGAGGAACAATAAGGATGACACATGAGTAATCTGTATCCACTCTGAGAACATGAGAACATTCCTCCTTCCTCAAAACACCTGCTTTGCCTTATGGCCAGAGTCACTGAGCTATTTGTTCTGCAAATACGTCCTGATGTGGGATGGAATTTTGATTCATTTTTCATTTCTCTTTCTAAAATTCCTGATCATCCCCAGAATTCCACAATTTATTTTGGCCAATGCTTCTGTCTCCCTCTCTTCTTTGTTGCTTTAGTCTCTGAATTACATACATGTATGTGTATGTACATTCATATATTATTTTTCCTGCAGAGTAGATAAGAACAAAGAGCTGGTAAAGTGTTTGTTGTTGGTACAAATTAAAACTTGGCCCTGCTCAAATATGTTCCGATCTAAGGAAGATCAGATACTAAATGCGTAGTGTAACCCATCTGTACCAGTATGATATCCAAACAAAGCCCTGTGTATATGCATCTGTAAATTGGAGATAGCTCACAATTAAACCACATCCAACTTTTCTAACTGGGTACTATTTTTTCTGAAAATACAACCAAAATCTTGATCAAATGCTTCTCATATTTATGCTCCTATTTCACTTAAATGGAATTACCCCAACAAGAAAGGCAAACAATGTGCAGGAGCACAGGATTTTTTAAGGAAGGACTCAAAATACATCCTCTAGTATCAAGTAAGACAGGAATACCTCACACAATATGTTTAACAGGCAGAAACATTCAGAGAAGTTTATCAAATGAAACAAACCAAAATGTGAAACTACCTCTGTTAAACCTTCAAACCAGAAATGTTTTCAGACCAACACACACAGATAGCTCCACCCCAGGAGTATTAAAGTGAATGAGCTGTCTCACAACCAGTAATATTAATTTTAACACACTTTGGCAAGCTGAGAAAATATCAAACAGCTGGTGATTGCCAGCATGATCCCAATATATCAGAAGGATGATGTAGAGAGAACAGATTGGTTATTCTGATATCAATACTGGCTGAAATAATAAACAGTTCATTCAGGACTGTGTCAGCAAAGCATCCGAACCTAAAACCAGAATAAATGCCAGTTATGTTCCTAGAAGGCAGATCTTGTTATTTTGGGAGGAATAGGTTAGTGGCAAGTCTCTTGAGGTGGGGTACTGAATTCTTCAAGGCATTGGACTTAGGGCCACATCAAATTTAGATTTTAAAATGCTTATAATAGCAACATATAGCAGGGCAGCTTAGAGGGATTATTGGCCCACTGACAGATCACAGAATACAGTTACTGAGGGGATATCAACCTTCTTGCTTCTATTGGTAAAACTTAAGGACTAGTCTGTGTTCCAACAAACTCCCTTATTTTTATTGACACTGAAGTTGGCAGTAAGGAGAGGCTGCTGCGACAGATCTGAGTCGCCTGATAAAATGCTCACAAGCCAACTCAATATTTTTAATTTTATACAAATATGCAACAGTCTATCCAGAACATGGATGAAAGTGATACCTAAGGATCAGGAACTTGATCTCTGTCCACCTGATGCGGAGAAGCTCTTGAGTTACCTCAAATGAGCTCTCACTGCAGTTCTGTAGCGGTATCGACTAATATGATCCTTGGATGAATAAAAGGAGGAGGAATTATCAAACTATCTTATCCTTAACAGCAAAGGCAACAACAGTATTAGAACCTGGCATCTACATTTGAGAAAAGGTACAAAAATGCTAAAACCACTTAAGAAAGTGAAGGGAAGTCATGGGACTTAGACACCAACCCCCCCGCCCGTCTCTCTTATTACAGGAGTAATTAAATACTGGAACAAATGGTAGACTCACTATCTCTGGAGCCTTCAAAACAAGATTAGATACTTCTTTAAGAATATGATTTATTCCAATTGCCTTTCCTATGGTGCTACACTATATGCTCATCTTTCAGTTGTCTACAATATGGAAACTCTTCAACATGTGTATGCAGAATGTTGGACCAGATAGCGCCAGACTGTTCAAAAAGGTTTTGAGTCTTCTGAGCACCAGAAATAACTGCAGCAAAGTCCAGCTCAGCCCCAGGGCTGCCTGGATGGGACAGGCATAAGTGGTGGTTGGAGAAGGTGAAGGAACTGTCCAAGTCGTGTAAAGGAGCTACAGACATGGATTCTTTAGAGACTTCAATATCACAAGTAGTCCCTATGGAATGCATGAAACAGTGAGAATGACAGGAAACAATTCCCAGCCTGTAGGCCCTCTCCCAGGGCAAAACTGAAAGCAAGAATTCATCTTACCTAGTGATAGACATCTAGAAGATCAGCATTAATCAAAGCTAAATTATCTGATGCTCTGCTCTATACATTGCCAGGAGACAGGTACCACCAGAAAGCAATCCATATTGCCCTAAATTAAGAGTCCAGAAAAGACGGAGCGACTGACTTTGTGATACCTCTTGGCCATGTGGAAGCCTAGGTGAGTTTATAGTGGATATCTAGTTCCTGGATGGATAAAGACAAGTGAGATGAACCCCACTGTAAACATCTTCTCCAAAGCATGGAATTAGTAGTGTTTCTCAATGAAATGGACATTTACATACATTTACATTAGCAAACCAATTCATTTTCCTCTCCTCATATGCTTCTTGGAGACACATTCATAATGTTTTAGCCAAAAGGTGCCAAAATCCCATCAGCTTGGAGCAGATACTCTCTACAGTTTGGTTTTGGTTGCATTTGGGGTTTTTTTTGCACACAATAATTTAAAATAGTCAAACCAAAGAACATGAAAAATCTTCCAACAGAAAATAAAACATCTAATACTCTATATTCCATACACCTGCAAGGGGAGCGGGTCTGATGGAGAACTGCACACCGCAGCCTTGCCTGAAGTAAAGCGCTGCAAGAGGGAAGGGTGCCTCTTGATCATGTGCATTAAAGAATAAACTTTAAAGGCCATAGAGGTTGGGTGTGGATTTCATTTCAGTGAGGTGAATGCATTTTTACAGTATTTACCTACCTGTAAAATAATACAATGTTTTTAACCTTTAGATACACTTCATTCTGAATCTGAGATTTCGGTCTCCCTGATTTATTGGGCTTATGGGGTAATGGAACTTCTCTGATCCTTTAAACCAAAGTGAAATGGAAGACAGATTTGGAAAGTGCTACCCCAGATGAGATTTGGCAAGGAATCGATATTTTACACTTTAAATATGTATTAATCCATGGCAGAACTAAACCACTTTAACTTTTTATACAGACAGTATTTTACCCTTGTGAAAGTGTATTAAAAGTGTATAAAAAGTGTATATTACGTATTTATTTTCCTGAACGTTATTTATGATACACTTATCTTGTTGGGGAAAAGCAAAAGCTAGTGATATCTGCCCAGGGAAAAATTATTGGGTGGTAATTTCAAAGGAGCTTGAAAGATTTAGACAGTCAATTCCCAGTGAACTGGGAGTTATGACAGGAGTTACGGCTCTAAATCATATAAGCAGTTTTGAAAACCCAGCTCCTCCTTCCCTCTTTATCTTTAATTGTGTTCATTTGTCTTATGTTTGCTCATTGTGACATTCTCAGGCAATTTGAAGCTGCTTCAGAAATAACAGGCAAAATATGTACATACAGTCTTCTGCTGTTGGATGCACAGTGGACCAGAGTTGGGCTGCTGGCTGCCTCTCTCATTTACTCCTGTGTTGAACCCACAAAGGAAGTAGCACTTGGATGTTATGGGCCATCAGGTGCAGAAGTGGAGGAAATAGGGACTGTCACCTACAGAAGCTGGAGTGTGAGACAGCAGCACGACAAACTGAGCAAATGCAGTCTCTGCGCTTCCACCCCCAGAGGCTGCGGGTCCATCAAAGTGCTTTCCAGGGACCCCCAGCAGCACTTTGGTCTTGCTCAGCTTTAGAACAAACCAGCTCCTTCCTAAACTGAGTTCTAAGCACTTGCCTGATAAAAAAAACAACCAAAAGTACTCTTGGTCTCTGAAAGTCTTTTGTAAATGACCAAAAAACCCTCAAAACCCCAAAACAACCCAACCAGAAATACTCTTAGTACCTGAAAGGCTTTTGTAAAAAAGCCCAAAAAAAGGAAATGAAAAAATTACAGTTGTACTTTCTCTGCTACCTCTTACTTTAACAACACTTATAGTATCGATAAAGTGATAAGTGATATGATTGTATCTTGAGGATAGCTGAAACCGAGCACAGATCTTTTCATTTAACCATTCTGCTTTGAACCAGCCATTTCAATTCCGATTCCCTTTTAGTAAGGAGCTCTAAAATAAGGAGTGTACAAATAACCTCAGCTTATACTTCTCTTTACTTCTTTTGGACAATCTGGAGCAACCATCCATAATGTACTCCTAACACAGTAGGGAAGAAAAGAGTGCTTAAATGAGAAAAACTAAGACTATACACCTGTGGCATGGGGAAGGATCTGATATAACTTCAAATTTAATCGTACTTCAAATTAGAACCTAACAAGATTGAAAATATCTGGAAGAAGTTTTCAAAGCAAGGTGATAAAACAGGTAAACTCGACCCAAAGAGATGCATAACTTCTAGACACATACGTAAGTTTATTTTAGACACTAGTTTTCTTGTGTTGCCGAAACATAAGCCTGGCTTATTTTGTTTCACCTTTAGCTTTCCCTTTTCTTTTTTGAACACCTGTATTAAAGACTCATTTTCACACTGCCTCTATACAAGTATTTATATAATAACAGTATGGTCAAAGAAGATCAAGGAAAATGGATCTACAGTACATCCAGAAAGAAAACAAATACTTCCCCAGAGAAGGTACCAAGGCTCTTATTTTTTATAATATATGCCAGGTTTAAAAAAAAAAGTCAGAAGGCTGTGCATATGTGAGAGATATGAGCAGCTGAGACAAGCAAAGGTACGATCACTGCTATTCCTATTTTACAGATGAAAATCTGAGACTCAGAAATGGACTTGCCCAAAATCAAGGAGAGAGTAGGTGACAGGACAGAACTGACAGTTCACCTGAATCCTGATCCGAGACATTAGTCTTAAAATTAGAGTGAAACATTTCTGTAGTAAATTAATTGTAACATCTGAAAAGATTCCAAGTTCTTCAGAAAACGACACACTTGCAACTAAATATTGACTAATAGATGAACTTTCTCAATGAAAATGTCCTTTTCTCTCTCTTCCTGTTAAACCTAAATTACAATCTGTGGTTAGCAAGAAAAGAATTATGCCTTCCAATTAATATGTACCACAAACAAATCCACTCTTTTGTTCTCTTTAGGATCAGTCTCTAGTGCTGAAAAACAAAGTTCTGAATCACGGATCCCATCTTCTCCTATACCTGACGTGGGCTGTCTTTCTACAAAACCCTCTCCTGTTCCTGTCTCCGTGCTAAGGCGGTTCTTCCCACCAGGGTACAATCGTGTCTGTGGGTGTTACACAACGTGCACACAACCTGGCTGATTGTCTCAGGAAGGAGCTGTGTAATATCCTATGTACAAATGCCATATAACAGGCAAGCTCGTCAACCCTGGTGCAGAGGGGGATATGTCTGCATCAAATTATGAAGTCTGCTTTGTGTCTGGGCTAAAATATCAACGCTCTGGCTTCATTAGTTCTTACTTGCCCCAGGGCAGCCTGCTATGCTATAATATTCTCTGATAAGCCTTATTAAATCTCTTGTTCTGAAATCTTAGGATTTAAAGTAGATATATTTGCTAATATCTCTAGAAGCAGCCACTCTCATCTGGGTATCATCAGTGCACATAACTCCATTGAAATTACATGACTTCGAGAAAAGAAATCATGTAGAAATGCTCTTGACATTGTTATAGACAATACCTGCCAAAGATACAGCACATAGGCAGGGTTCTGTATCCATCCCACACGGTGATATTTTACATTTTAAGATACAGTGTGGGAAATCTTCATCAGTGTGGTGACTGGCAAAGCTCCCACCCATTTCGGTGAGGTTAGGATTTCAGACCATATGTGCACCAGCATGTAAATCTAGTAATATTTATAACATCCATGCTAAACTACACCATCTGATTGTTCATCCTGGAATATATTGCTTTGAAGGTTCTTGGTACTGAATATTGCTGCTAGAAAGGGGGAAGTAACATGAGTCACCCTCTTGGTAAGATGGAAGAAGCCTTTCCATGACTATTGGTTCCTAATGCAAAAGCATGAGAACCTGCATGCAATTCCCGAATATGTCAGGCAGGAACTAAGAGCCTCCCTTGACACAGAAGGGAATTTCTGGATGTGCTGTCTTGTGGAGAGATGGGGTTCAGTTCTATCCCTTCCTGAGACAGACAAAGGTACACAGAGTGATAGATAGAGCCAATGTCCCTTTTAATCTCAGGTGTAGGGACACCTGACTGAGTGTAGGAGAATTTTTAGGGCTTCTGTAACTTGGGGTCACTTGCCAATGGCTCACAGTGGTTTCACAGTAGGACCAAAATTACTGAGGGGCAGGACTACATGCATATCTCAACATGTTGTGCTCTTAGGAGTACTGCTACAGAGCAGCTCAGGGCTGGAGAACTCAGGATTAATCTCAACAGCACAGTACAAGAGCATTTGCTGTAGGTAAGATAGTGAGTCCATGCAACTGTTTCCATGCATGCTTTAGCTAAAGGACCACCAGACAACCACAAATTGAGCTTCCTTTGCCTATGTGGAAATGTAAGATATTTTTTCATGTGTTCTTTATGTGGTAGGTTATATTTATTTGTTTATTGTGTTTGGGCATATTTATATAGGGGACATTAATCCATATAATTTTAAATTTATTTTTATATTTAAATACATTTAAGAAAGACATACATATAAAATCTATATTTATTTTGTTAGTAATTTATAACTACTACTTTGTTATTTATTTATTATACTTCTTATACATTGCAAGGAAGCACAATACCAGCCAGCAATACCAACTGAGCATCCTGCTCCTTGCTCAGAACAGGCTCCTCACTGCCCGTATATGTGGCTGATGACTTTAGTTCTGTCCAGTCTCTGAAAGCTGATGCACACCTGTCCCTAGAAAATGCTGCTGGTTTTTCACTTGAAAGCACACTGAAAGCAACCAGGTGCAACAGTGACCGTACTGAAAATTACAAATTTGCTACAGTCCTATTTTCTTGTCTCTAAATGCTACATATAACTGAGCCATATCTAAGACAAATTGCAGGCCAACATATCATTATTAACACCTTGGAAGGCAACTGTTGGTGGTATTTCTTCATACTTGCATGTTCTGTAACAGCAAAACAGCAGCTGTCTGAAATTTCCTGGTGATTAATAATGAGCCTTCTCCCCTCCCCCCATCTAATAGTTAATTAGCAGTGATGACTGACAGGTAGGAATTGCCCAGCAGTTAATTACCAGATAAACTAAGTCTTGGCACAGTAGCTGAAGAGAAACAGCCTCTCCATCAGTCATTATTACTTAACTATAGCCCACGTTGGTGCATTTTCAATTCTTGGGTAACACCTGCAGGCAATATTACTTTAAAACGTGCATATAATAGAACATTTATCTATAGAGAGTAGCAGGCATATTTATGTGAATATTATCCCTCTGTGAAATCAGTTGAAGGATCTTGTGTGTATTGCCAATGTAGGGAGGCAGCAGACTGCAAAGAAAAAACCACATGGCGATCCATCAAGGAGTTTTCCCAGAAGCCTTTTTGTTTGATAGAGTCCGGGAAAGATTGCTGCTGCTTACAGACTGGGATGCTAACGTGATAATCAAACATTGGGGGTTGGGACAAATATTACATATTGAAATCAGGCAATGACATGAGCTCTGGATCATATTTTTGAATCAGTTTAAGTATTTTTCCCAGCAGATGACTCATGGTATTTTGCTGTGAATCTCGGCCAGTCAGGAGCTTCAGCAAATACTATCTTACAGGCTTGCTTTTGTCTCGAGCTGAGTACCAGAAGTTGAGGCACTAATTTGAACATCTTCCTCATTTTATATTAACTACAAGATCAAGCCCAGGTANGTTTTACCAGCTGTTAATTCTCCATAAACTCAGATTTAAACAGCACTAGTAGATGTATAGGCCTCTTACAGTACTTTTAAATATTTTATACAGCTTCAGCAGTAAGCCTAGGCAGAATCTACTAAACTTCATGGCTTCCCCTTAAATTTTCCAGTCACTCTTGTCCCTTAGTATGCCTTTTTTTTTTAAGAATGAAGATAGCAGTACCTACAAAGGCATTGAAATCCACTTTTTTGCCCCCCTCCAGTTTCTCTTACTTTAACAAGGAAATATCTATCAAATGTCACTTACAGGATCCTTCCCCAGACAAAGAGCACAGCCAGAGCTATTCGTAGCACACTGTGAACACCCAGCTTTGTGTTTGGATGATAAATACCAACAATATTAGGGATTCTATGACTGGCTACCTATTTTAAGTAAATCGTACCATTATAACTTCCAAAGAGACTAAAGTAGTGGGGAAGAAAAACTCAGCAACGTTAGGTGGCCTGGCCTCTGTTAATCCTCCGGCATGAATATGTACAGGCAGTTTCTAGCATTTTTATAACAGCAGGAAAATTTTTTGCTTTCAAACCCAACAGATCAGAGTTAATGAAGAACACTCTCCTTTGCTTGTAATAAGTAAAAAGTGCAAGACTACATCAAGGCTTCTTTTTTGCCTAGAAAGATTTGTCTGTCTTAGGTAACACGTGCACGTTTCCTTTGGTTGTATCCAAGCAGACAAACTAAGCAAGCACTGCCTGTCCTTTGATCTTCAACTGAGAGGAGACCCTGGATTCCCGTCATCGCCCGCAGGAATGGCACTGGAGGTGAGGTGATGTCCCTCATCTCTGAGCTATCGCTCCGCTGATGTCCCAAGGCCATGTTGAACAGACTACTGATACAAGTTCGGTTACAACAAGCTTGCAAAGCGGGCATCCTTACTCATGAAAAGAGTGGTATGCTTACAGTCTGGAGAACGACTGGATTGATTCAAGGAAATTGGCTCAAAGTCTCTTACACATCCGCTGGTTAATCTCTAGACCAGCAAAGTCAGGTTGAATCATTTTCCTACAGCAAAAAACCCCTTAGAGTCCCAGAACAACCTCATGCTGCTAAGAAAAGGACTGACACTCTATTCTTTTTACTGCTAAAAGCCTTTTGAATGCTAACAGTAGATGTCACCTAACTTGGGTATCAGAAAGTTGTTTGTTGGCCATTTTGTGCAGTTTCTTAAAATGCATCTACTATCTCTGCTTTACAAGTCTGTACTTTTGAAAGGATCACCTTCCAAGAGTCAAAGATTTTTGAAAGACCATCTCACTATATTGTGGCAGCCCTCCTCAGTATTAATTGCACCTCAGCTGTTTCTTGGGACCAGTCTCATGAGGAAAACTCAGTTGAGTTGCTTATTTTAAATATATAGGTTATAACCACCAGGATATAACACTGATTTCCAAACTGGGAGAAGGACTACACAGGTAATGAGTTGTGGTGAAAATATTTTCTCTAGGCTCTTGAAGAGGAGGCACGATAGATGTCTAGCTAGACACCAGTGCAGGCTGCCTGGTATGGGCAGTATCCAGTGTATAACACCCCATTTTCACTTGTATATTCTGTTTCTATTAGAAAATAAAAATTCCAACTTGTACTTTAGGACAAAGAAAGCATCAGAGCTATTCTTAAAAGCTGGCTGTCAATGGGCTTTGGATGCAAATGAACACATATAGTTTATCTCTTATCTCACAAGAATTATTGAGGCAGATTTCAACTCTGCAAATGAAATTGGCATATTTGCATATCCTTTTGCTGTATTATTAAAAGGCTGCACATAAAATTGTGCATATTATCAGTGTCTGAAGACTTAGAGTCCTGACTGGCTTTCCTCCCTGTAAAAAAAAAATCCACAACTTGATGTCAGCTAGTCTTCTGACTAACAGCTTTTAAATCAGTCATAAAGAAACCTCCAAGTAAAACCATCTAATAACCTCTACAAATTTTATGGGTGTACTCTGCAGTATGTGAATGTCGCGTTAAAATTTACAACGATCCTATTTAGTAGTATGTGTGAGTATTGAAATTTTCATTTAAAACAATAGATTTCATAACAAACAAGAATAGAGCTTAATACTGGTATTTAATTATTGCATTGATTTTCAGAGCTCCTTTCAAAGTGAAGTCATCAGTTAAATTCGAGCACAAAATGAATGAACATGCTGAAACCGGTACCGCTGAATTGCTATTTGTTCCTGAAATGCTGGCCACTGCTGCAGATCAAAAATCACAAATTTAATTTGCATGCAACAAATCGTCTTAAGTTAGAAGTTGAAAACTGTGGATTTACAGCTGGCTGGTAAACAATGGCCCAACGGTTAGCACAAGG
Source organism: Syrrhaptes paradoxus (assembly GCA_013400615.1). Lineage (NCBI taxonomy): Eukaryota > Metazoa > Chordata > Aves > Pterocliformes > Pteroclidae > Syrrhaptes > Syrrhaptes paradoxus. The sequence goes on along the minus strand of VZTO01018751.1, from coordinate 79,842 downwards.
CGTTGGGGATGTGGGACCCTGGAGGGTGTTGCTACCTGGCTGCTGTCCTTGTCATGTCCTGAGAGGGATTCGTAGCACTAATATCTCGGTTCCATAAACACTGAATCTGATGGTTCTCTGTTCTGAGCCTCCTCTCTTGCCAGTGGTCTTTGTAATCCCCTAGGTGAAGGGCTCCCCTCCCTTAAAGGGATCTTGGTATGGAGATCAGATGAAATAATTCTTTAGATACTTGAAGGATCAGGCCCTTGGACTTACAGAGTCAAAATTACCATCAGTGTGTTCACATCCTTTAAGATGGGGCCTATGGTTCTCTATGGTTTTAAATCACTTTGCAGAGATTTCGCATTACGTACGGTGTATTAACTTCCCTAAATATGTACATCTGCAAATGAAAGAGGAAGCTTTTGCCATTGGACACCCACCCTGTTTTATAAAATTGACATGGCTTGTTAAAATATTTGATTTTTTTAAAAAACCCCTTTCCATTAAAACAGAAGCAAGTCAATTTACTTATATTTTGAGGGGTCATATTTCAACTGAAATTAATTGTGCTTAGGCTGGGTTAGGTTTTCATTAGTAATCACTTAATTGATATTCATTGCTCATTACAGTTAAGCAATTTCAGGCTAACTGTGCAAATACTGAACTTAGTGAGCTCTTGTAAAAGCTGAATTGATCACAAATAAGTAAGGTCTTTCCAGTAACATGGAAGATATTTGCTCTGTTATAGTTCGTACTACTTCCAAAACCTGATTATCTTGGGAGGCAGTTTTGCCAGCGTAGGCACTGATATGCTTGAAAGCACTGTGCTGTATGAAGTGATATAGAATACAGAGGTCAGAAATCACGTTAGTAATGGAACTAATCCTGATTAAAACAAATTTTATCTAGGATAACTGTATTTGTGGAGATATCCAGGAAAAATGTTGGAGCTAAACCATGACTGCAGCTATAGAAGCTGAATACAGGAATTGCTGTAACCTGGTTTATTTCATTTTATGTTGTATTCTGTAAAGATCTGCCATCCACTGCTGTTTTTCATGTTTGGTCAAAGATACATCTGACTTGGCCTCTTTTTAGTCCATCTTTTTCTGGCATTACATATGCTATTAACTGTTCTTTTTCAGATTCCCAATTCTCTTTCTGTAAGAACAAGGTAAATGAGCTTCCCAAATCTCCAGTTGTTACCTACAGCTGTGCTGAACCCTTTATGAAATAATATTTTGTATTTCTACGTTTATAATCCTAGCAAATTCCACTGTTCATTGACAATACAAATCATTGATGAGGCTTTGAGCAACCTGGGCTAGTGGGAGGTGTCCCTGCCCATGGCAGGGGGGTGGAACTCGATGATCTTTAAGGTCCCTTCCAACCCAAACCATCCTGTGATTCTATGATTCAACGCTGGCATTATTAAGTATTATCACACCCACTGTGATGTGGTATAAATGCTTTGTTTAGTCTCCCAGTGATGGTCTGATATACAGTGAGTAGGAAATTAGGAATTCTGGCTCCTGGATTCTTGGCTATAGCTTCTCTACAGACCCTGGCCAGTCCTTTGAGAGAGGAGATCCTAAAACAAGCCTAGAAAACACAGCCTGGGAGCAAAGACAAAAAAAAACCAACAGAGACTGTGGAAGGGAAACGTGAAACCAAGTTCAGGAACATGAGAGGGAATTGAAAGGAAGGAAGGGCCTCGGAGCAACAGGAAAGCTTGGTGCTGACAGAGATATGGACTTTCTGTACCAAACCCCAAGTAAGCAGAACTGTTCCTGACTCTCCGAAATGTCTGTCTGAAGGATAAATGAGCACATCTATTCTGGTCAGCAGAACTCACTGAATATTTATATGCAAGTTTTCATTTAAGTGAAATACTTCAAGACATTTACTGAAGAATATGGATCTTTGAAATAAGAGTAAAGAATTTACATATTTTAGAACTAAGAAAAGCTTGTTTAAAAACTATAAATAGACACAAACCCAATAATAATCACATATTTTTGAAACAGTATAGTCTAATGGTTACAGCAGTGTTGGGTAACTGGTATCTTTTCTTCCACTTATCTCCAGTATGTTGTACAGCATTGGCTACCTCTGTTTCCCTGCCAGCTATGAGCTTGTGAAGCTTGTAGAAAATTTCATCTGAAATTCTCAGTCCTGTTCTGCAGAGAGCCCTGCATACCCAGGATTTGAATAACAGGAGGAAGGATGGTCTTGTGATTGCTGTTGTCACAGGAGACATGGATTTGGTTTTGTGTAACCTTAGGGAAATCATATCCAGCATGCCTGTACTTGGTGATGGAGTGTCCTGCTGAAATCCTAGAGCTGCTGCTGGACCAGCTGGCTCTGAAACACGTTGCATTTCAGTCCTTCTGCTTGCACCTGAGCCTGTGCTGCTCTACTGCACCATGCAGATCTAGCAACTTCCTTGGAGCCAGCTCCAGTATCTCTGCATCGGTCTGCAACTGCAAGTTGGCTTTTTTGTTCCTGTGCCTTAACTCTCCAAATCTAAGTTGAGAACAACAGCACTTCAAGGTGGTCTGGTGCGTGTGCATGGTCAGGAGCAGTAAAATACAATAGCATGTAAACACCTCAGAGACAAGAAATATTCTTCTCAAACAAACAAACAAGAGTAACAGGTAGCAGCAGCCTCTTTGCTTAATTTAACATCTGAGAAACAGAGACCTAGGAAGGGACAGCTAGACATGTAATTCTGTACTGGTAAAAATATAACATTTACTAGGCAAATGTTGCTTATAAAACTTGCATCTGCAGAATATTTAATTCAAAGCAGGTATAGTGGTTCTACCAAGTGTCCTAGTGAGCACATATTTTTGTTAAAATACTGGTGTCAAACATCTGTTGGAGTCCTTAGTATTAAGAAAACCCACAGGGCAGGCAAGATTCAATAGACGCAGTGAAAAAAGAAACCACAGAGACTTTAATTGTGGTAACATCCTAAAGGATTTTACAGTTCTACAGGAAAAAACCAAAAACCTTGAAACTGAATTCTGAACTAGAAATCTGGATAGAAATTTTGGCTAGAAATATGAAGTAGATCCTCTTATAACCTGTTCCTAGTTTGCCACAGCAAATGAGGATAGTGTTTGGGTTTCATCTGAGGTGGAGAAAAATCTCCAAGATTGATGTTTGTGAGGTTTAATATGCCAGATTGATGAATGCTGGCTCCTAGTTTGAGTTCTTTTGATAATGACAAGGAGAAGACAAACTTTGAATGGAGCCACAGATGCATGCAAAAACCAGGCAGAAGAGAAGGTTCAAAGCCAGTTTGGTAAAGGCTTCGTTGACTGCAGTTAGGGTTTGGCCTGAGGCAGAACACCTGAAAAACCGACCAGAAGGAAAGTGCTAGGAACCTCCTGATGTAGATATAATTTAGTGGCTAATCAGAGTGATACTAGGGCAACAGATCAGACAAAACCCCTAAAACAGACAGACTGAGAGAACATCGGTCTTCTGGGAATGAGCTAAGTGACTCCCTGGGACCGTGTACCTTTACAGGTATTTAGTGGGCCAGGCAGCTGTAGGGAGGATGCAAGGTTTCTTATTTATGAGCAGAAGCAAGATCTATACCCATAAATCACCGTGCGGGATATGTAACTCTAAAGTACATTTTAACAAGCACAATTAAGAAAAAACTACCCAGAAGCACGGAACTCGATGCAGTGTAATTCTGCTATGATTTAAGAGTCTCTGCCACTGTTGCCTTAATAATCCCTAAATCACCTGCTGCCATAAAAAAGCCTGCTCCCACCCCCCAAATTTATAGATCTCTGTTGAATACAAAGGTTATTTAACTGTTTTGTGCAGAGTGGGGCTTGTAAAGCTGACCAAGCAGCAGAAGAGACTTAATAGGACAATGTGAAGGACCAGTGCAATGGGGAAACCTCATCTTCTCTATTCTCCTTTGACTCCCTGTTTCCACACCATGTTCTTATCCCTGCTGACCTTCTATTCTAGCAACTGACCTCGTGAAATGTTGACAAACAAGAACATCCATGGTCAGAAAACATTTAGAACTGATAAATACACCCGAGAAGTTCTATTTCTCAATTTTTTGGCCTATAGCCAATGATGTCGTCATTAGATTATCCAGAACAGTGTTATGACATTTGCACAGCGCTAATGAAAAATTAGCAAAGACCTGAATCCTTGGTATCTGCTGTTTGCATAGGAATGACTTTAAGCCACAAGTTTAAAAGTCTACGTGAAAAAGCTGCCAGCAAGCAACCTTTACAGGAGGATAGCTTGGAAGCAAGTTACCATTAAAGGGAAGAATAGATGATGTGTCAAGAGAGCTATTACGGATTACAAAGTGCTAAACTCTAGTAACTAGAAGAGAAAATCTTTTCTTCATTCTTTGTTACACAGAGGACCAATGAACTGCACACTGATAACAGGTGATCACTACACATCATGAATAGTTTCCTGAGATGAAAAAAAAAATCACAAAGCATAGATCACTTAATATCATACACTAAAAAGTTTTTAAGTACAGCTGAAAAATCTACATTCAGCCCTGAGCCTTGGCTGATCACTTACTGATGTCAGTCTGGCCATTACAAGTGCTGAAGGACTTTTCTGTGGAGCACAGGTGGCTTGAGGTTCTTCCTGAAACAGGAGAGCCAGCTGAGAGATCCTACATCTGAGATAAGCTGATGCAGCTAGCTTTTAAAAATAGATTTAACATTATATATTTAATATAGATAATGAAATTTCTGTGAATATCGCAGCAGTCTCCCTTCCTGTGACAGCTAATCAAGAGTGACAGTAACAGAGCAAGTGGGGAGGTTATTCCTTTAGCGCAAATATTTGAGATCCAGGACTGAGTAGGCACAAATGACCAGTGATGAACCTTACAAATACACCTTCCTACATTTTTCTTATAATTTCATGGTAGCAGAAAGCAAGTAATTATATTCAGAGACTTTTTTTTTCCCCACAGCTGTAACTACCAGCCAGAGGGTGCAGCACAGGACAAAAAAACACACCCCCCCATGCTGGCTTTAGACAATATGGAAGAAAACTTGCGAGAAACTGAGCCACAGCATCCCTACAATACATACAATCCTGCTTCTTGATTAAGAGAATATCAAGTAAATGTTGCACACTTTAAATCTATGTTATAAAGCTTGTCCTTGGATCGTTAACTCTGAAAGCTGTGGCTCCTTAGCAAGTGTCTTCAGTGAGTATCCTCAGGGACTAGGACCACATCTTTGGATAGTTAAGCCCTAATAAAAAAATGAACATACTGTTCATGGTGATTAAAAGTGAAGTGGAAATAACTTGTTGGTATGTCGTGTGAACAGATTACTTGTCTGAGTGTGCTAGGTCACATCCTAGGATGTCCAAAGATACACAAAAAATATGACACAAATGGAAGTCAAGTCCTACATATACAGTCAAGCCATATTTACAAGATAAAAGACCAACATGGAAGCACTGATGGTAAAAAATCTGTCTGGTCCTGGCAGACAACCACCCCAGTGTGATGCTTAGGCCAGATGGATTAATGAGATCTTTGAATATAGAGACAGGGTAGTACAAATTAGAAGGAAATACTATTTCTTTGTTACTGGTGAGACCTGCACTGGAAAATTACAATTCAAAAGGCTTTTGCCAAATTGTATGGAGAGACACAGGAATGCTTAGAAGATTGGAGACCAGGAACTTAAACTGTTCAGTTTACCAATGAGAAGAAATAGGGGAAAGAGGACAACTACCAACTACATGTAGGGACCCATGTGGAGAATGTAACCCTGCTAATGGTGTCTTCAGTCTGCAAACAAAGCTTTAACAGAGGCTCAGCGGTTAGATACGGATGCCAGACACATTCAGGCTAAAAATAGGATTCACAGTGTTAACAGCAGGAGTTATTAGATCTTGCAACAATTTAATCAAGGCTGTGAAGAATTCTATCAATGGTAATTTGAAAATCAAAAGTAGATGTTTTTCTTAGAACTCCAGTTCAAACAAGAATAAGTTCACAGATGTTTAACACAGCTAGATAGTGATAGCACAGAGGTTTCTCTTGGTGTTGTGGTCCATGACCTTATTAACTAGATGGCACATTAGTACTCAGGTGCCTCTGGGGAGGGCTGCGGTTTACATCTGTTTTGTCTGCAATGCTTACATCTCTTTTGGGCACTTGTACAAACAGAGGGATTAGCTTTTATTTACCACTCAAAGAAGCAAGTGCTGCTGAGTCAGGTTCAGACCACTCTTTGCTTTCCTATCATCATAGTGCTTCTGGATTTCAGAGCACTGAAAAAGGACAGTGAGGTGAAGATGAAAGACACCGTCCACCAGCTGTGACATTTGGAAACTGGAGGCTTTGAGCAACCTGGGCTAGTGGGAGGTGTCCCTGCCCATGGCAGGGGGTTGGAACTTGATGATCTTTAAGGTCCCTTCCAACCCAAACCATTCTGTGATGATTCTATGATCGCTCCAACTGCAGGCTCTGCAGAAAATGTTCTTCAGCTTATTTACAACCACACTGATGTATGCAACAGCTTTTTTTTGGTCTCAGGTTGGGCTTTGGGATGTTCAGCTGAGCAGATTAATTTCCAGATTCTGTTTGACTAACCTGCAGATGCTTTCAGTTAATTTTCCTCTTTCACTGAGTATGTTTGACTTCATTTGCACATAGAGAGTTAGTACATGAAACAGCAGTATTGCAGCAAGACACTTATTTTTCAGACTTCTGTACCTGCCCCAGAACATAGAAAAATCCCAGTGAATCTTCTGTTACAAAGCAGGCTCTTAAACAAAAATGAATAGTTTCAAACAAAAAGCTCAACAAAAGCTCCCTCCCGCCCCGGCTCCCACATAATGAACTGGGGTCACCCTAAAGAAAAGAACAGAAATTCTGGGAATAACAGAGCAGAGTGTAGTGTTTTTAATATCATGGCAGATGTAATTATTGCGTGTTTCTTCTTATTATTAAACATTGAGGTCACTAGGAGGGAAAATCTATACAATATCTTCAAAACAGTGGGTATATATACCTGTAATTACAGATTCACAGCCCATGTTTTATTGTCCTGGATATACCTGAATGGGAAGATAAAGATCTGGCAGAAGGAGATGTATCTTAGTGAAAAGGGTCTGCTGCTTTACACCTTACATTGTTACAATAGCATTAGAATGGGTGTATTTTGCATTCCAGTTTGTGTACTGGAGGGACCTCTCTGGCCATCCTGGATCTAACATGTTGCTTTATTTCTCTGCTTGCTCGACTAAATAATAGTTTGATCGCTACAGGAGAACTATTACAGGTAATAATGCACTTCAACTGCTAAGGGCAATAATGCACTTACACTGCTGTTCGTTTTCTCCAGTGATACCATTGAACTCTGTCTGTTTGGCATAGCTGTGATTTGTTTTGGTTCATTACTAACCTATCTGGAACTATAGCAAAATAAGTAGGTCTTCTCTCTAATAGCAAATAAAATATTTCCATTATAATGGTAGAAATTCAATGACTTTGTTACTCTAACTCTTTACATATCATTGTGTACGTTATTGCTTATCCTGTTTAACGGTGCAGCTGCGAGTTTCCTGGCCCTTGATCTTTCCTTCTTGCTTTTTCCTTTCTTTCTTTCAGAGAGGCATTATAAGCTTATTTATGCTAACGAGGAGACCGCATGTCTAGAAAACGTGCATAGCAAATAAAAACAAATACATCTCAATAACACAGACATGCTTCAAACATCACTGAGTTCCACAGTGAAGAATATTGCAGGCAAAGGAAGGGCTCCTATTGATTTCACTGATTTTAAGCCCTGACTTCTCCTGAAATCAGCAAGCTGAGTAAAACCATGTCCCGGTTCATCATGAGGTTCTCCTCACTGCATACACTTAGGGAAAATTCTATAGATCAGCAAAGTGGCATTTTTTTAAGAGAATCGAGTTGCAGTTTGATAATTACTAAATATCATATACCAGTAATGGTTGTTCCTAATGCTCTGTTTACAACAGGATAAAAGTATCACTACAAAGTGTCAATTAACATTGGATACTGCCAGTTGTTTAAAACCTTATATCTGGGATATAGGTGTTTCTGTATCATCAGCTCACCAAGATCATCTCTAATGCAAATAAGCTCTGAGGCTTCCTTGCTGTTCATATTCCTAATGTTGTTTATCAGGGAAAAACTAATAAGCTGGGACAATAAGTCCTCCTGTGAATTTTATGCAAAGTCTTTATGGTATAAACAGAGACCGTCATTACATTAGGAATCGTTTAACATTATATTTGTGTGGTAAGTGATCAGCTGTGTTAGCCAACAATTTGATATATAGCAGATAAAGGAATATCTGATTGTAAAAACACAATGGCAAGAGGCCACCCTCACGATGAATGAAACCGATCTTTTCTAGTTTGTATGTTTTCAACCGAACACAAATATATATTTTCTATAGCCAACATCCTCCTGTTTTCATTAAAAAAAAAGAGAATAACTGCTTGTTACTGTCAAATTTTCCAGTATTTGCACCTTTTGCCATATCAATAAACACAGAGTTGCATCAGCTGGCCCCTTGCACGCCCAGCCTTCTCCGCTCCCTTGCTGGAGCCTTGGGCCGGGGGAAGAGCTGCGCTGCTGCATCCCTCCCCAAAGCCCCACACCTGCATCGTGGGACCCTGGGATACGGAACAAACATCGCCTGATCCGCTCGCTTTGCTTTAGCTTTGGAAAAGGCACCTGAGCAGAACCAACAGCAGTTCATCAGCAGCCAGGTAACCACTTTTCCACTTGTCAGCAACCCAAGTGGATCTCAATCATCTCTTGTCTGGTCAAATTTCCCAGCTCCTTAGGCAGCTGTTGTTTGATCTCCGCCCATGACAGATATGCCATGTTGTCATTTTTGCTAATCTGTAGAAAGAAAATTATTCCCCTGATGCACCAGCGCTTATGCATATGAGAAGCCAGCGTTAGCTGTGCTATAGTCAGAGCTGAAAATTCTTTCCTTCTTCAGGCTGTTTCTCCAGGTGTTTGAAAATCTGTATGTTTAGCGAGTTTTGCCTCAGATCTGATGTATTTGTGGGGTACAGGGAGGTGTTTGTGCTCCGCACTGGACCTCCTTTGGCCGAAGGAGGAGGAAACATTTTGTCCCCCTGGCTCCTTCCATGTCACAGGCTTCCTTAAGCTGACAGTGACTGACCTTCCCTCTTTCTCCTCATGTCAGGGGTGTGGGGATCAAACCGGGGCCCTGATCACACCCCAGATGGTCTCAACGTACACGCCAGCTGATGCCTGGCACCCTCTCTCCTCTTGAGGAAAAGACATCTGTGATCCTTCTCACAAGCCCTGTTCGCTACTCTCTACTCCAGGCTCCGCAGAGAGCATCCCACTCCCCGCGTAACGTGCACGGGAAGAAGGAAGGAAAACTCAGGGATCGCACAAAGTCTTTCATTTTGTCACATGCATACCTGGTCTCTCCTAAAAATCTTTCAAAAGTACCTTTTTGTGGAAGTTCTGCAATTTTAGTGCTACAATGACTGTAAAACTATTTCAAAACAACAGTTGCGGTATTTTCCAAGTGTCAACTGGTCACTGGATACTGCAGTCTTAGAAGAATAAGACTCAACACAGACATGAAAGCTTTACATTTATATTTGAGAAAAACTCACTTGGAGGGTTGTATTCTAATGCCTCTTTTTAAAAAAAAATACTTAAATGCAAAATTTACTTAGATTTTTTTTTGTTTGAATGAAATCAACTACAATGGAATAGTATTGCTACTACATTTAACAGCCTGTGTCCAGCGGAGGAGATATTATGCAACATAGAATCACAGAATGGTTTGGGTTGGAAGGGACCTTAAAGATCATTGAGTCCCAACCCCCTGCCATGGGCAGGGACACCCTCCACTAGCCCAGGCTGCTCAAAGCCTTATCATACCGTCTGCTCTATATATTCTGAGCACAGGTACCAAAAAGTAAATGAGCAAAATTATTATTTCATCTGACGTGAGTTTTGACAGATTTATTTGTACTCTAAATTTCTTCCAGAGGAACAGAAAGGTGGAGAGGTCTTCCAATTATACCTGAAAGTAGTTAGATTTGGAAAAGAGGAAGACAACACAGGACAGAGGATAGATTTCTTAATCGATGGGTTCGTATAAAGAACTTTTAAAACTAGAAATAAGATGACTTTGCAGATATTTAAAACACGTAATCACACTTAAGCTGCAATAATGAAAGAATTAAACTCCACCAACCTGGGAATCTGTCTTCTAATTGAAGAAAAAAAAGAGCAGAAGTTTCCATTGTCATGAAGCTGATCTAGGTTCAGCTGTTGACCTCTTTTCATTCTCTCCTTGTTAGACTACTAAATACCAGGAACTTATAACTGTACTAAAATGAAGTATTGGATCAAAACCATTTTTCAAAAGTACTTTTTGTACTTGAGGAGGATATTTGATCATTTTGTGGAAATGTTCTATTTCCTTAGGTATTCAGCTTTTAAGAAAGGCCGGTAAAGAAGCAGAAAGGTTACTCAATGTTACAATGCTGGTGCTCATTCACAGTAATTGGAGATTTCTGAAAAGGAGAGATAATTTGTCTAAACCCGCAGACTCAGTAATACACCTGGAATTTCAGCTAAGACTTGAGAGGACTTTAAGAGGTCTACCTAGTGTGCACATGAGTTCATGCCCAAGTGATATCCAATAATTTTATTAGCTCCTGTTTAAAACCTATCCCAAGAATCCAAAAGGAAACTTTAAGTGCAGCATTTTTTAAAATAAACTTTTTTTTTTGAAATTTACAAAGTAGATACACAGAAATAGAAGAGCAAATGGAAACAGCTTTCTTGAGTACAAAGTAACCTAGTATTTCTGGCTGCAATAAGAAGAGCATACGTTTAAAAAAGGAATCAAGCAAAATTAGATGGCCAAACTAGGTATACAGAAGTTTTTAAAATCTGTATTTGTGTATCATCAGGCTGCAGAACACTACAGTAAAGTTGGAAATAGACTGAAGCAACCCTGGCTGTGAGTCATAGATTTCATCTGTATTCTACCACTTCATTCCCCTACCCCAATCATTAAGATAAACTGATATTTGTTCTAGAGATTTTACTATGAAACAATAAATAAAAGAAAAAAGAGAACCTTGTATTATTCAGCTGACTTACAGAGGAGCCCTGAGTGGCTACTTTATAATTTCACAGCCAATAGGGTTGGTTTAAAGTTTCATCAAAATAACACTTTCTTCAAGATTTGTTGGCAAAATGTAATAACAGAGCCCAGGCTCTGCTTTGTCAAATACCTTTGTAACATTGGTCTAGATTACAGCAGTGATCTCAAGTGAGATCGTAATTGCACTGAAAGGAGAAGGGGAAGCCCATAAATCACTCAATCTGTACCTTCCAATTACCTGTCTGCTTGCTAATTTCAAGGTGACAGTTACCGTCTGGTATAGGCTTGTCAGTTAACGTGAGCAGGCTTTTCCAAGTATTTTAACTTTAAGAATGTGATTACAACTGGAATTGAGGTTTAGGGCTATTCAGCCTGTGGTTCTGGTGCTGTGATAACAGAGAGACTGTACCAATCAGCACCGTCATTTTCAAGCTACTGACCCTTCTGGGCCTCTTTTCCCGTTACTGCTGTGATTCAAACATGGATCCACATAATGCAGGAGATGAAAAAGACTGAAAAACTTTAGAGGACTTGGGAATATGCATCTTTGGCCCTCCACTAACAAAGAGACATTTCATCTCCTAAAAGGGTAGTGCAGTGGGTACCATCCACCTGCTTCTCCAGGAAGAGACTGAAATGCAGGAAGAAGTCCAAAGACAGAATCATGCTGGGCATTCCAGTTGTGCAAAAGAAGCAAAATCTGTGGGATGACTAGAGAACTGAAGCAGTAGAAAATGTGTTTGGTGCTAAATACAGGAAAGTTAGAAGAATCCCCCAGGGAATGTGGTCCTAAGAACCAACACACTGCATCCTAATTAACTCCTAACTGACCTTCCTGGTTGTTTGGTGCCCAGAATTAAATACAATATTACATTTCATCCTGCTCTGTCACATGGTGTCTTTTCATATCCTGCCCCAAATTGCATTTGTCTTTCATGCTGCCATATCAATTACAAATGCAAATCTAATTTGGTGCTTGCCTTCTGCAGCAGGTCTCTCCCAGCGTTAGTCCCTTCCAGTTCCTCACCGCTGTCAAATCTATTTATTATGGGTGATTTTTTCCTCTGCATTTAGTTGATGCTTCACAAACATCATTTGGGAGACAGAACTAATAATGACACTCAAAACCAAAAAAGTTGAAAATTAAAACAGACTCCCTCATATCCCCAACAAGTTCAGAATAATTATCCTGAATGAAGTTGTTCTGTCTTCAGAGCAAAAGTTTGTTTATTTGTTTGTTTGTAAAAGGAGGAGCACTGAGAATAACTGTGCACAGAGCAGAAAATTTGAGGAAAACTTTGGCTTTCGTAGCATCTCTGCTTTCCTCTGTGGGGCTGCTTCCCCCCTGGCTTTAGCGGGAGACTCGTTCCTACACCTACAGCCTGTTCTCCTTCACTCCATGAGAGCTCCAGGGCCTGGGGCTTGGCAAGTCTTGGGCTGGATCAGGCCAGAACTGCAATTCCAGCCTGTTGCACGTAGGTGTGGGACCTAAGGCATCCTCTGGCCACTTGCTGTAGGAATTTCCCTGTCAAGGGGCTGACTTGGTTCAGCGCACGAGCCGCCGGGTATGCCATGGGCAGGAAAAGCAGATCCTCCCCCAACACAGCTGCACTGGGGACTTGGAATAACACGTTCTCTAAATTTATGTTCTGCTACTGTTCGTCTTCTTTGTAGACATAGACCTTGTCTCCTTTGTTTTACATCTCTAGGAATTTTCTCCGCTATGATAAGGGCTATGGATCAGAGGAAAGGTCATTATTGACCTCACTTTGATCAGTTTGGTGAGGGGAGACACTTGACCCTAAATAAGTATTTACCGGTTCTGAGGAACAGCCAAAAACACCTTTGCAAATGCTTGAGGGTCTAACACAAGTTTCTGAGACTATTCCATTGCCTTTGCTACTGCGTATAAATGCAGCACTGAAGCCTCTATGCCCTTGTATTAGTAAGTTTAATTTTGTACTCCACAGTTAATTTGATGTAGCCAACGCTTGCTCCCCAGGTTTTCTCAAAATATCAAATATTAAAAAATATGTATGTGCATTAAAAAACCCAGGCTCATTTCATTGCTAAATAAGGAAAACAGAGGTTTACAAAAGCACATACATGGCTGAGCTGATTTAAAATTTCCTGTCTGCGCATTTCCATGACAATGAGGGTACATAAATACACTCCAAACTGAATGGTTAGCAATGATAAAAGTGGGCAAAATATCAATACCATCTGCTCTCTCCTAATGCTCAAAAAGAGTGAAAACCTAAAATTAACCAAAGAAAATGAGCTGCTAAATAACCTCTCTCCCCCTCCCGAATCTTAGAGGCCTGTACCTAACAGCAAATAATTAGACCTTCAGTTCTTCATTGATCCATATTGTAATATTTAAATTTCAAATGTTTCCTTAACTTTAACTCAAACTATTGTGCTAGCACGGTTAAAAGTAACTGAATACAAATACAGTAAAATTCTGCTACTATTAGTATCCTCTAGTACTGAGGTTGCTGAGACTGAGAAGAGTAAACAACCTCACTGTCAACAATTTATCGAGATTTTTAGCTTGAATTTTGCATATACATTTTCACTTTTTCCTATCTAAACTTAGCTATTCTAAGCTGAAAAGATTCCCATAAATATGAGCAGAGGAGCAGAAACAATATATTTCTGTTATTTAAATTTTTTTTCAAGTCCAGGCATTAAAACGAAAATAAGTTCCTGTTCTAAAACTTGAATTTTCAATTATTTGTTTGTACTTTGAGTCATGGATGTTTATTCCTTACTTTAAATCACCAAAAGGAAAAAAACCCAACCAAAGAAACCCCAAGTCTTTAAGCCCTGTCCTACAAGGAGATCTGTACAGATCTCTGTGAGATTTACTTTGTTTGTCTATATTATACATTTTATGTCGTCTGAAATCCTGCCACAAAGAACCAGTTGGCATAAGCAGATAATGCGCTGAGACTACTTGTATTCAGAAAGGAATATATTACAGTGGCTTGGTCGCGTTTCACACGCAGAATCCCGATACCAATATCAACAAGGTTCTGCCATCAGTTCCTTTGATGCTGTTGCACCTATAAGCTATGGATTTGGTTTGGATTTTAATATGATAACACTGAAGGCAAAATTAAAAGCCCCAATTTATTAGAAGTACTATAGTTGCTGGTTTTTTTATTTTTTTAAATTTTTTTTTTTAAAGCTGTAAGGGAGCGTTATGTCGTTCTACACCCCCAGAGTGAAAAACCATCCCTAATTCTGAAACAGCTCACTGTGACCCCGTCCACTCTCTGCAAGGTTGCTTACAAATGACAAAACCTATGAGATACCTGCTCACCCAGATTCTCAGTACCGGAGAAAGCATTTTTCTGGGAAAGGCAGGTCAGGAGGGTCCAGACAGCTTTTGTGTCTTTTCACAGCACCAAAAAATGAGGATGATGTCAAAGAGCTGACTTCCAGTTTGCTGCTACTTAGGGTCAGGGGATGGAGGGAGACAAAGCTGAGCCTCAGAAATTAAGGACATAAGGAAATGGATGTAAGAGCTGTAACAAAGGTCAAACCAGTCAAAATAAAATGGCAAGAGTGGAACCGGAGATTTTGAAAAAAGCGACTGAGTTAACCTATGACCAGAAACTAGAATTTCCTCTCATTTTTGCAAAGACACTTACATGATTTTACACAGTAAGAGCCTAAAAACATATAGTTATATGTGAATTTTATTTATATAAATTATCTCACCGATGGCAGTGGATTATTCACATGAGGAATATATGCTTAGTTCTAGAGTCTGAGCCAGCATGCAGTGAATAAGTTTCTAGTCGCTGGCTGAGCTAAGCTCTATAACCCTCGCTGTTCAGTACAACCCTGGTAAAGATTCGTGTTACCAGGAGCTTTATGCTCTTCTTTTTCAGTATATAAATCTAGTGTTAATGCTACTGATGGTGATCAAGTAGTACTGCTCTTGCTGCTATGTTTACAAAGTAAGAACAGATAATTATACCTAAAAATACTTTTATTTGAAAATTGTTAATAAATTTAATATGGACAGAGGTTTTGAAGCCTCAGTGAAAATGAAAAGCTAACACCATTAAATAGCTGAGGGTGATTATTTTTGCAAAGAATGTGGATTATGCTAGCTCTCAGTGTAAAAATAAAGAGAATAAAACCATGGTTATAATTTCATCTTGGCAATATAAATAGGATAGACAGATGCTTGATATTGTACAGTAATTACAGATGGCTGAACTGAGAATAAACTTTTTTTCTAGATAATGGTTTCTGATTTTGAAGGCCATTTTTAAATCTATGGTTAAGGTTTTGTCTTCCTGCCAAGGACATGAGTTAAATATTTAGTACAAAGTATAGTGTTGGTTTCTGAGCTTGACTTTTAATTATAATATGCAAGCAGGCTGATAAGTCGTGGGTCAAACAACATGACATCCACCAAATTGAAAGAGAGAGGCGTAGGGGCTGTAATGAGATTATAAATTTCTGATAATCAGAATCATGTAATGTAACTAAAAGGAAAAATGACCACGGCATCTTGTTGATTATTCTGTGCTGTGAAAGGACAAAAATGAAGGAAGAGGCCTTTGACACATTCCTGAAACTCAAAGCTGTCTCGTATGGTGTCTTTGTGAAGCTGCAGGCTCTGCAATTGATATGCCATAGCTCTCAGCACATGCAAGAAAAAAGGAAATGCGGTACTACGGCGAAGTGAGAGGGAAGAGACAGAGTGGCATTGATGTGATGAGCTTTAAGGGCATGTCACCTGAAAGAACACCTGAGGCAACAGAAGGAGAAGGGGCAATAAATAATTCAGCAAGAAAATTACATTTCAAAACAATGAGCTTGTCTTTCCCTTTCCCCTCTCAATGAAAACCACTTTCAAAGAACTTTTTGCAGAAACAGCAGCAGAAACTTCTGCTGAGAATCACTCTCATCCACTTATATTTGGTGAAACAATGCAATACATTTAGCTTTATGAGGGATTCAGGTGTCAGACACAACCCGGTGTTTTCAGGCTGGACTTTAGCTGGTAGAAATTGTCATCGGATGTCTGACTTCAGTGGAGCTCTGAGCAGTTACGCTGGGGAGTGGTTGTCCCTGGAGGATGGTGGAAAGTTTTGTTAAAGTCAAGTTAATGAAAATGTAAGTTCAGCACACTGCAAACTGACACGCAGGAAAAGGGGAAGCATGTTTATCAGCTTGACTTGGCTGCACTGGGAGTGAAAAGCACAGCATTTTCAATCACCGGAGAGTGTGTGCTGCCGATAAGTCTGTGCTGTATGGAGAGCTGGAGAAAGCACGCGGAGGATTTTAAATAGGACACAGAAAAACTTAATTTAAAAGACAAAAATCATTTATGTTAAAAAAGGAATGGCTAGATCCTTATCAGGTTTTACACTTATTTAAACAGAATTTAGGATGTGCCAAATGAACAGGGCAGCATAACAATTCATTTATAGCATGCGAGGTACCCCACGGTAAGGTACATCTGCCCTGACCTAGGACTAAGCACGAAGCGCTGCAGGTTGACATCCCTCCTACCGAAATGGGGCAAAGCCACTTGTATTTACTGTAGCATGGGACACATCCTTCAGTGGTCCTGTGGGACAGCTCGCAGACTGCAAGGTCACACCTAACTTACTCGGCTGTTAATTGTTTTTGGACCCATGCCCTTAATCGTGGTATCACAACATCGGCATTTCGCAGGTAGCAAAGGCCAGCGTTGGAAGCGTTCGGCTCCTCTTGGCTGCTGCTCCTCACCACTGTCCTTCACTGCTCCCCTTTGCTGGGGTGATGCAACTATTAGTGGGGTTAAGCTCTAAGGAGAACTATTTCAGTTTTCAGGGAACAAGCTACGAATGAGATCCCTGACCCAGACTATTAAAAAACCCCACAAATCCTGCAATATTTTCTTCTTAAGCCTTATTCTTAAGTCCTAAAGGCAAGGCCCTACAAACAGATGAATCATCACATCTGATGGGACAGTAACCTAGAGGAGGTGCAAAAGCAAGAAGCAGAATGGAACAGGGGACAGGACAGCATGAGGATTATTTAATGTGGCTTTGTTGCCAGAGAAAGCACAGCAAGGACCACCACTGCAGCTTTGGTGCTCAGCCTACATGCTTTTGCATCAAGTGTGAATTTACGAGGCTTTGGGAGGCAAAGATCTCAGTAGGGGCTGCAGATGGCTAGAGAGAAAAATAAAATAAGAGAAGATGCACCAGATTCAGGTTTCTAAAGTTAAGACATATTGAAGGTTTTCTACTTTTACTATGCACAGTCTGCTAGGAAAGAGGCAGCTCTTATCTGTTTGAAAAAGTCTTAAAAATGAACTATGCTCTCAAGTGAATATTATATATTTTTCAGGCATGCATTCCAGCTCACACCTAGTGTGATGCTTTCTTATCTCTCATGTGAACAAAGGTTCCAAAGATCCTCTGAGTATTTCCCTGTGTAATTCTAAAGAAAGCATAAAAGATGAAAAAAAAAATACCCAGTAAGCTTGTCAAGAAACAAATTCACTTAACTTGTTCCTGATAAAGTCTGCAAAAGAGGCAATGCACAGGAGGTTTCCTAATGTTTCTCCTACCTTTATGACATACAGTATTCTGGCTTGAACTGGAAGAAAATCTCCTTCCAAAATTCACCCTTATGGGTAGTATCTACTGATTTTTATGCCACCATAAGCCTATGAAACTATAAGTGGCTTCTGTCATCAGCTAGTTTCCATCCGTTAATAGATTATTCTCACCCTTATTTGGGGATCCATCATCTATGAGGTGAACTGTATTTAACAGAGGAGATTACAGATAACAATACAAGGAAAAGGGGGTAAAATAAACATTTTAAACCCTTGTAGAATTCCTACTGATGTCAATAGGATTCTTTCCATGGTTTAGTGGTGTGTGATCTACGCCCTTATTTATCTGACATTTTCTCTGAGCTTCAAAAATGCCTGTAGTTACAGATATTCACTAAAAGTCTGCTAAGAACAAAGAGTGAACGAAGGATTATATAGTTAAATTTCCTAAAGCAGATAAGTACTATTTTATGCATATTATGATGATGGGAAATAAAATGAATTACTGATACTTGAAGAGGGTTGAATATAATGATTTACTGTTGAGGATAGGTACAAATGCAGTTGCTAGAACAACAGAGCTCTCCTACAGTAAGTACTCTGAGCTCCTAAAAAGGAACTCCAGCTCATTACAATTAATAGCTGAGATTTCACTTCATTCCATTTTGTGGAACCAAGTCAATATTGTTCACGAGGTGAACAGAAGTTACACGTGACATACAGCTAAACACTGAAATCCCTTGAAGTGTGTCTTTGACACAGGAACAATTCTGTTGGATGACTGAAAGCCTCCTTTTTCTAAAGGCAAACTAACACGGCAATGAAGCCTGGAAGGTGAGTTGCCCTGCAAGATGCACACGGTGAATATCTAATGAGAGAGCAATCCTACCTGCTAACCTCACACAAAGAACTAAATCCTCCTTCAGTCAGGCTGTGTTTAAACCCCATGTCAGGGGCGTTTGGTGGTGCACCCAGCTGCCAGAGCTCTCTGAGTGCCCAGTGTCCCAGCTTTTACACACAGCCCAAGTCCCCTGCTCTTGCATGAGTAAGGCGATAGAGAATGGGACCAGCCCAAATGTTCATTCACGCTCAGGCTATGAGCTGCCTTCAGCTCTTGGAAATTCTGCCTGTGGCTGGGAGGAGGATGCCTAATTCCACAGCATCCTTTGAGTAGGTTTTGCCATTCCCGTGGCAACGGTGCTGTGAAATGCCAGGTGGTATTCACCTCCCACCCCATCTCTTGGTTACACCCACCACAGAAATGCAAACAATTGCACAGAATCCGTATGTGACAACTAATGCTCTACAAAGCAATTAGGCTTGTTGTAGGCTAGTTACAGCTTCAGTGAGCGCCTGGAAGATACGGCAAAACAAGCAAGCAATTATATACTAATATTCTCCCCATATTGCTAAGACTATTCATTGTAAACTGATCCCCAGATTTGCTCCCACTCTCATTGCAGTGTACCTCAGCTAGCATCACTTGCTTCCAGGTTAAGCATCTTCTACGTATCTAGTCAAGGAAGAGAGAACAGACTCTCCAAACAGCAATCCCTTCCTTCCTTAGCTAACTGGGTGTGTGAGACACCTTCCACAGAGACCTTTCTCCATGCACTTGAAAATCACTTGAGCATACAAAGAGGTGAGCAGGACAGTTGAAGAAACAATACTTTTTACATAGTTGCTTTTCAGAGTGTAATGGATTTTTCTTTTTCATTTGCTCTTCAGTTGTGTTTACAATCCATAAGGAAGGCGCTGCCCTCTTGGCCAGGTATTGTGCAAACATATAATAAATTAGCCTCCTTATAGCTCTCCTTGTCTGAAAATCTAAGTGGCTGGCCTAGAAACCTAAAGTATGGATGCCCAATATAATAAATGCAGGAGCCAAAGAACTGAGTTAGAGTTAGGGTAAAATAATAGGAAGTGAACAGTTCTTAGCTGGTCTGGAGTGGGATTAACATCGCCACTTGTTATAAGGTGGGATGCTTCTGTAAGAATCATGAAAATGGAGATTGGCTTCTTTAAGAACTAGAAATGAGACACAAAGTTTCCATCTGTTAAAAAAAATTAAATCTCTATCAACCGAATGAAAAATCTTTGTTTCACAGGTGAAATGAGTTTCCATACCCTTCTCCAACTGTATGCAGGAGTAAGCAGTTCTTGCAGCTTGCTTTGCCTGAATGAGTATATCCCTTGATTGTCTGTCTGTCTTTACAGGTATAGGAAGGAAGACCATAATGTCATATTATATGTACCTCCATCCTTAAATATTAAAAAAACTTGAATAGACAAAGCCCTAAGTAACCTGATCTCACTTGGAAATTAACCCTGCTTTGAATAGGATGTTGGAATAAATAATCTCCAGAGGTCATTTCCAGCTTTATTTTCATGGTTTCTATGGCCTATGAAGACATTTTACAATGAACTGTATAATTTTGCAAAATAAGTGCCTTAATCAAACCTACAGTTCAAGATATCAACATGACCTGCAAAAATAATCACCTTTGTGCTAGGAAATTAGGCAAGTACCTTTCAACAATGGAAGCTACAGTTCAAGATGGGGGTTGAAACCTATCGCCAAGATGAGAAAAGGAACCTTCTACTACCACTTTCCAAGTCACATATGTCACTGAAACAATAAAGTCTGGACATAAGCATAAAACAAGGAAAGAAACAAAATTTAAAATAAGCTGGGCAAAGTGCTGCTACTGCACAAAGTCCGGTAGAATCATGGAAAACAAGTTCTTGGCATTTATGGCTGCTTTGCAACCCCATTCCAAACCAACAACTTGTTTGATACATCTGCTCTGAAAACCCAAAGAGACGATTTGTAGTTCTAGTAATGATTGAATACATGCTTCCTGAGCCTTAGCCAAACTCTATGTTAAGCACAGTGTAACTGGGCAGTTTCCAGTGCACCTCCATTAGGTGAAGCTGGGGTTAATACAGTGCTCAGCCTCACCTCTGCAAAGTTTCTATCAGGTGTCTTACTGCAGCCCTCTACATCACCATAGCCTATATGCAGTGGATGTGACTGACTGAGACCGGCACCGTCCCAGCCACACATCTTGCAGACAGCCAAGCAAATTGCCCATTGGCTTTGTGCTAGGAAGATGAAGAGGAGAGGGCTATGGAAAAGTTACTGTTAAATGTAGTTTAAGTAATTTCACTCCATTCTAAATGTCAGCCTGAAATTTTCCGGAGTTTTAATCTGCCAAGTGTATGCAGGTTGGTGATTTCAGCTGAATGATTCCCAAGCTTTATTGTCCCAATCTTATTTTAAAGCATGCACCTTGTTGGAACATACCAAGAACACCCACATGGATAAGGTGGGCTGGTGCTTCTCCTTCACTAGCTAAAAACTGACAAATAGGTTTCATTTCCTTTGATGTTCTACTTGTAGAACTTGTAAATCCTACTCAGCTTTGGAAAAGAAAAAAAAAGACATAGCACAATTATACCTTCTTCTAAAAGAGTAGAGGATTTGCTAGGGAATTTTGTACAACTGTGGGAGGGCAAGTACATAAAAATATTCTCTGAGGCTGATAGATTGCTGTACTGAAAAGGTAATGCCTGGATGAATGTATCTGTAGGTAGCCATAAAAACGCTGTGAAGACAAGGGAAGGAAATTAAAGGAGCTGAAATGTCAGCTGGCAAACCAGAAGTGATTCTGGAAACAAATGCTGACGCTTGGGAACACAGATCCTTTGGGAGTGAGACTCTAAGCTCTACAGCATCTTGCAGGAGGCCGTGGAAGCTAGCACGAGTACCCCATGTCTTGAGTGACAGGCCTTCTTGCTTTCTCCATACAAGGAGAGAAATATTTATTTTATATATGTCATTCTTGGCAAGTTCAGGAAGGAAGAAATCCCAACACATCTGGAAAGGGGATTTCTCTCCATAGAGGGCCACTGCTGTTTCATAGAATCACAGAATGGTTTGGGTTGGAAGGGACCTTAAAGATCATCCAGCTCCAACCCCCTGCCATAGGCAGGGACACCTCCCACTAGCCCAGGTTGCCCAAAGCCTCAGTTTGCCCTGTTTCCTTCTAGGTGGGCATAGTCACAGTGGCAGGGTAACTTTAAATAGAAGCTCTGGAGTACCCTGGGAGGGTGAACTTTTGGGGGACCTGTGGTGACACCCCACGGCTGTCCTTTCTCAGCATCGCTGCCTACTGTTCAAGATTCAATTGTTCTGTGGAGGCTTCATAGCTGTCTGGAAGGCACAGATACTTCAGGGAAGAATTTCTCCCCTTCCGAACTTTGTGAATACATATATCTAAAAACATAAATTAGGCTTGAAGCTGATGGGTTATTTTTTCCAGACGCCACTGCAGAGATTTTCCAGAATAAAAGCACAAGGTCTTGAAAACAAAAAAAAGGCCAACAGAGAGCTGTGTGAGTCAGAGAACTGGCAGCACAATGTGAGGCTGTTCAGTTCCAGCCCACAGGGACAAACCAAATTGAGAGTACCTGAAGGTCACCTCTATCTGCTGTCTCTCTGCTGACCTATGTGAAATGAGTCTTTGCTCTCAGCTCAAGTGAGGAGAGGGCTATTCAGCAACAACTAACCATTCTTGAACCTAGCAGTGTTCCTGCATGGGGTGTCTCTTCTGTGTCCATTTTTATACAGGTTCAGCTTCCCAGTGCTATTTGTCTGTCACCTTCTGTTCAAAAGCTACAGTAGAGCAACAGCAATCTTCAGGAAGGGGTATTCAAGGCTGGATCCAGCCCTGCTGGCACTGGGGTATGCCAAAGAGTTGAACAATTTGTGAATTGCTGTCTCCAAGTTGTTCAGTTACTCTTTCTCCATCACTTCCCATGCCACCTCCTTAATTTATGCTCGCTATTGTTACTTGTTCTAGCAGGAAGTATGACATCCTGGCAGACAGCTGCTGTCTCTCTTAGCTGGAACGCAGTCCGCTGCTTCTCCCAGTTCCTTGAATGTTTGTATAGACTGTCCCAGCCTGTGATGGAGAACAGCAGGCTCCCCTTGCTGTTGATAAGCTGTGCCAGCACTGAATGAAACATCTTCTCTTTTAATACACCCCACAACAGCTGCTAGCAATGGCCTTAAATTCATGTTAATATGGGTAGTAAATTTTGCCTTATGTTTTTTATGAGACTGGATTTCTTTCTATCATCAAGGAAATTAAATAAAGGTGTCCGTTAACAAACTAACAATATGAAAGCTGCAGTTCTCATGCATTTGCTTTCGCTACCCTGAAATAATGAACCCTAAGAGTACGATACAATATCACTGGGGTGCCTTTTTTAAAAAAAAGTTTAGAGGACAGAAGAGAGGATTCTCTGACAGTTTATCTGTGCTGTGAAATACTCTCCTCCACAGGTAATTTCCTGCTCTTTCAGTAGGAAAAACAGCAGCAAAATCTACATGATGAAATAAGGGCTGTGTCTTCCTGGGTATCTGTACTGAGCCTGGCTACATCAGGCTCCACTCTTCTGCTGGGGCTTTGGGTACTACCAGACAATGATGGCAGTTCTTATTAGCGGTGATGGAACGGGGATTTTTGCCTTCAGTTTAGGCTGTAACCACTCAGGGAAGTGTGCAAGTGTGTATGTGATGGAACTGATGAGCAGGGTAAATGCAATTCTGAAATAATCCTGGGGATGACTGTTGTGCAGTTCCTAACATGCTTTCACCTTCTAAACATGGAGATAAAAAAATATTTCACAGATAGTATCTATAACAGAAAGGAATTTAATAAAATAGTAAAGAAAATTTACTGCTGCACCTGAAGAATTCAGTATGTCATTATACAAAGCGGGCAAGTGTCACCAACCGGTGACAGAGAAATGGTATAGGAAAGCTCTCAATGACAAAGCAGCACACACTATAATGACGGAGAGGGAGATAGCATTCAATCTGGACTGCACCAGCCTCTCAAAAATATTGACATTAATACAACTTTCACTGGCAAAACCAGGG
Source organism: Syrrhaptes paradoxus (assembly GCA_013400615.1). NCBI lineage: Eukaryota > Metazoa > Chordata > Aves > Pterocliformes > Pteroclidae > Syrrhaptes > Syrrhaptes paradoxus. Next base: position 56,150 of record VZTO01018751.1, on the reverse strand, counting down.
ATCTTCAACTACAGAAATAATTGTAAGTAAAGCAAGCAGTGTTTGATAGATGGTACAGAATGGGCTAGTAAGGTTTTCAAGTAGGGGGGATAGATTTCCTAAAATCCCTTGGCCTAAATACCCTAGTGTCAAGAACGAAGAATGCTGCTGTGGGAAATTCTGAGTGCTCTTACATGTCTAGGAAATGAGCTCAATAGTTTACCAACTGAATCCATACAGAAGAGAACATCAAAGGAAAGGTTCAGATTTGCTCCTGGTTGCAAGCCCCAAGAACAGGTAACGTTAGGAAAGCTCAGGTCCAGCTGCTGCTGTGCTTCCTACGCCAACCTCCACACTTTCTCACTCTTGCTTCTGTAGCTTGTAGAATCCACCCAATAAAAGTGATTTTTCATGATGCCCAAATTCCGAGAGAGAGGATTCTTGGAAAGACTAAGCCCCATTTAGAACACATTTAAAATAAAAGAAAATTAATGCTAAGACACCTCTAAGAACCTGTTGTTGTTTTAAATTAAGGATTAAAATTAATGACAAAATTAGTTCATTATAGAACTGAAAAATTTGCATGATCTTTTAAACTTGGCAGTGTTCTTCTGATTTGTGAAGTTAAATAACAGATTCAGTGCTATGCAAAATATAAAACAAGAGCAATGATAGAAACAACTAAGATGCACATCCCTAGGAGCATACTGATCCTAACTCGCACTGCCTTACACCTTGAGTTGCCACCTCAGCCTGTGGAAAATGAGTTCACATGCCACTTTGAGTGGGCATCATTTTATGCTTCCCTTGCAAAGCTGACAGTCACCACACCATCCGATAACAGCAAATTTGACCAAACTAATTTATCATAGGAATGTTTTCCATTAGCTCATCCTCTAAGAGACAAATACAATTACACATATTGAACGTCACCACTTTGAGGTCAACGTAATTTAGGAAAAGTAAAAATAAATCATGATTGCTCTGGTAGGGAAACGGACACCTTGCCTTGCCAACTGCATGACTGTACTAGTGAGCAGATGTGATTTGTCTTGTTGGGGCCAACTTTATCTGACATGTAACCACACACACTTCAGTGAAGCCAGATCAGGGATTAGCGTGGCAATCTGCAATAAGATTGACCTCGTTTTTTTCCAGTTTGATGCGCCCAGGATAGTTGACCTGGGATTTATATGGACTCTTCACACATCACCAGGTCCTCTGTGCACAACAGAAGTGTGTACTGTTGATTATTTACATAATTTTGCCTGTTACAGGCCAGAATCAATATTGTTATTGAAGCTGTGTGATGTCAGTTACCATGAATAAGGTGGTAATTTATCCATCATGATACTTTAACAAGCATACATTTAAGGGATATGACTTATTATGCACATTATAAACTCTTAATGATATTTCACACATCTTCTGTCTGGAATTCTGTGACAATCTACCTTATAGCTATGAATAGAAAATGCTGCATCAGGAAGAGCACTGGAAACACAATTGATCATAAGCAGATCATTTATTCTCTTTACAATTTTTACAACAATGGATTCAACTTGTACAGGTTCTCTTTCTGTTATCATTTTGACGTGATGGTGAAACTGGCAATACACTGACGGCCGAAATGCCGTGGTGACTCATAACTACTACAAAGATTAAAAGAGAACAGAAAGTAGAGTAATTCTTATAACATTCTCATAACAATCTTTTAGCTGTGATACTAACAGAGTTTGAACAAAACTCTCATGACACAAATTGTAATGAACATCTACAGCTATTACAAAATTAACCTATTTCCACATCTCTGAGTGTTTTCACTGGTTTTTTTTTTTCAACAGGCAGTGACAAAATAACTTTCCAAAATTACCTTATTTTTGAATTACCTGCATTTTCTCTGTAAACTTGATAAATCAGCAACTGTATATGACCCGCTGACTGTATCATTAACATTTTAGTCCAATAATTGGTATGGTGATTGAAGAAAGCAGAACTGTGTGGTGTGAAACTCTACTTGTATCAATCACAAATGGCAATCCCAGCTTTCTCAATGCTGTAAAAACCCCCCTCGTTAGTGTCAGTTTCCTTATTTTTATCAAATCTAAATCATTTTATCATAACCAAGTGAAAACTGCTTTGTACTTGGCAAACTTAACTGCAGACGGCAAAGCAGATGACTGAAGGTTCGAGGATACTACAGAATGGCAGAGCTGTATCTATGCTAGTGAAAATTTATCAGGTGATTACAAAACGGTAAAAATTGTTGGAGAATGAATGAAGGAGCTCAAAAGGTGTGCTGAAAAGTAACAATTTTGGATATTCATGAAAAGTTTCCAGAATCAGCCTTATAGAACAGAATTCTACCACACACAACATTTTCCCCACACTGGTCAGAACGTGCCTTCAACACACTGGAAAGTGAGTGCAATATGGGTTTGGATTAATCAGGAACCAGGAAGAAGTGAATTGCAAGAAAATTTTGAGTCAAAATGCAAATGTGAGAACAGGGAAACGATAAACAAAAGTTTATTTATCTGAGCAGATTATTTTTTTTTTCATTCTCTCTGCTTCAGTGGGGTTTCTTTCTGCCTGCAATGAGTATTTGAAGTTCAAAAGAAGGCGAGCTGCAGGCAGCAGGCACAATAGCATCACCACTACCGTCTTTCTCCCTTTCAACATGTTTATATATTATGCTCCTTTCCCTGGGCGTTTGCAGCCGGTAGGTAGTTGCTTGCACTAACTCAAATCACCCCGTAAGGCCCTTTTTATTATTAGTTGCTGCTTGCTGAGGAAGCTCATCATCAATCAGCTTCTTCGACTATGGGACAGCTTAAGTTTGTTCACTGATGCGTGTTACAGCTAAGAGATGGAGAACTGGTACCACAGATGTTGTAACTCATGAGGCAAAGCCAAAATAAATAGAAAAGTACACAAAGAGGAGTAGCAATGCTGTTTCATTAGTGAAAAGAGTCACTTAACCAAAGTGGTGTTTAGAACCACACAAAAGACAGTCCAAAGATGATGCCAGGATAGTTCTGCTGTCTACTGAATGAAAGAGTTCAGAAAAAAAAAAAAAAACAAAAACAACAACAAAACCAACTTACTCTACTGTGGACTCTGCTTGTAGGCAACTGAAAGTATCTCAGTATGGGCTGAACATGGAAATAGAGACATTAAGATGGGGACTCTGCTGAGAATGCTCCCCTCAGCTGTGGATGGGAGACTTACCAACCAAAACAGAGAATTTTTCCAGAAGAATTTTCACCTATGTAGTCTAGGCAACAACAAAGCTGTAATGTGGAAACTTTAGTAAAAAATTAATTGCAGATTTACTGGTTATAGGCAAAGAGTCTGAAGAAAACCAGTATTTCACTATACAACTACATCATCTAAAAGGGTAATTTCCTACCACAACTTATATTTTCTTTATATGCCTCAGCATGCATCGTGCATTAAGAGACTCAGGTTTCCATCTGTATATGACCAAGTGGACAGATCAGCAAGTCCTGGGGAACTTAACAGAATTCACATTACTACAATTTACTCTAAATTTGATTCAAAACTTAAAAATACATCTTCTATGTACTATGCTTAAGAGCCAAGTGCAAGAAAACGCGTGTACTGAATCACAAACTTAATGGAAGAGCCATTTGTTCCTCCGAATTGTACATGAGTGGGTAATTATCTGCAGCAAGCAATTTTTGTCTGCTTGTATACAGAACAATACTGGAACACTACAATACCTCTCCATCTCCAGTATCAATTTATGTACATAATAAGAAGCAGCAAAACAGTCATTGTGACTGGTGTCTTTTACAACAACAATTGGCTCATTAACCTTAAGCAGATCTTTCTGACCTTAGCGTGGATGAAAAGAACGCAAACAACTGGAGCGACGAGGTATGCGCAGATCCTGCCTGTGCCAGGAAACACACAGGACTCGCTCAACTACCATCTTGCCATACCTCACATGCTGTATGATCTACTCTGGAACAAGACTGAACAGCAAAACAGTTTAGCTGACACCAAATACAGTCTAACTGGATGGAAACCCAACCATCCCCACAACAGTTATGTGCCAAGTACAACACAAGTTGCATTTACAACAGTAAATAGGCAAAAGTAAAGTCTTTTTTTCTGATAAACTATACGATGTTTCTGCTGACTCACAGCTATAATAGGAAACGTTGCTCACAGCCATGCCCTTAAGTACAGGTTTGGTATCAACCTCAAACAGTTGGCATTGGCTTGTTACCGGGGTCACTCAGTGGGGCTGCTATTGACTATTTCAGTAGCAATGGAGAGGAAAGATTGCTGGAGCTTATTACTGTGACAGGAAGACAGGAACACTACAGTAGTGTAGTAAATAATAAGCCCTTGTTTGTAGAAAAATATCACAAAGTACTACCTATACCTAGCAAGTAGCTCTCAGAAATGAGGATGGGACCAAATTTTTAAATCTCCTGCAGGTTAATGAAAAAACATTCTGAAATCTTTGCCTCCATGGTTCTGATTTGAGCATTTTCCTGAAAAAGTATTTTGAAAAGAAACAAAACAAAACACACCAAAAAAACAGGAGGATCTGAATGATTTCAAAAAGGTTTGTTTAAAACTGAAAAAGCAAGAAAATGCAAAAGGACACAAGCAATAACTGTTTCCTCAGAAATGCCATTATACCAACTGGAAACACAAACGGTGGAGAATCATAGAAAAATCCTACTGGTATATGCACATTAGGGAAATGCTTAACAGTTCCCAGAGTTAATAAGAAGTAGCTGTAGTGAGCTAACGCATAAATGGAAAGAATGCATAAGATGATCATTTTAACAGATAAGATTTTTTTCCTATGCTATTTTTGGATGAATTGGTAAATTGCTTTTCACTATGAGTAATAACTGCTCATGCCGTATCATATCACAAATTAATTGTAGTGCAGCTTGATTAATTTTTTTTCCTCTTTACCAACCAAGCGGTAAGTAATGCTGATGAAACTTAAATAATGACCTGCCTGAAACCTGTCCTCAAGTATGAAATGAACTGCCCTCAATAGCAGCATTGTTTAATTTAGGAACGTGTAACTTTCAGTAATACCCATCTACTTCATTACATTTTTTAAACGTCGTTTCTCCCGGTTGAGGGATCACTCATTCAACCAAAACACAGAGCTGCTACACCTGACTGGCATGCACAAATGCATTGCTCTTACAGCATCAAAGATTCCTTGTCCAGTCTCTCCCTTATGCCTCTGACTTCAATTATATTAGCGTCAAGCCCCAGGGTTGTTGGATGGATGCATTAACTGGCAATTAGACAATAAGAGACAGGTTCTGTGTAACCCTATGGAAATGATCTGCTTGCTGGGCTAGAGGGGACTATGGAAGAAAGCAACATTTGAGAAAAAGCCTTCTGCAGCTACCGAGAATTTTGTCATGAACTTTCATATTTTGCTTATTATATTAGAAAGTGTAAAGTTTAGATTTATCTATTATTTCAATGATATTTGTAGGTACCGCTAAGTCACACAAAGCTTTCTATAACCCTTACGTGTGCGGGATGAGGAGGGATTTTACATATTGTTCATAGTGGTAACGTGGTACTCTGACAATGCAGTGTATATATATATTCATCTGTTGCACTCAGGGCACTTGGTAGTTACTGAAAGCATATAAGAACACAAGAAAATTAGTGCTATCTGTCGCTTAAGTTTTCACTAATTTGTTTGTACAGGTCTGTGCATCTCCAGCCTGAATATTTACATGCTGACGCACGGGGCACTAAGACACATCGACTGCAAAAGTGAAGATAAATGGCATCTTTGTGTCTGAATCTTAATTCGTTCTGTGATTCAAAGTCATGAGCAAAATTATGCTTGCAATTCATTAATTTGAAGGCTGGCAAGTATTATTAAGCAGAAATTTGCATACAAAAGGTGTTGCTTTTTAAATACTTATGACAGAAAAAATAATGAGTATACAAATAACAAATCTTGCATGAATATGGATATGGCTTAATGGAACCACTACTTAATCTTTTCTCCAAATTAATCTAAACCAAGGAGGGTTACAGGTGGCTCTCAGTAGGCTGTGATGTCACCTAAATCAGCAGATTTAAATCTTGTTTTACAAACTTTGAGATGTTTGGTAGTCCACGCTGAATCTCTTGTTAGCCAGTTTTTCTAAGAGAGAGCTACGGAAAGTGTGACTGGCTAGAGTCTGACAGAGCAACGTCAGGATTCTCCAGAACCGTGACAACGCTGCTGAAAGAAGACCTAGAGGTGTGGACAAAGGCGCTCTGGGGAACCTCCAGCCAACCTGCAGATACACCCAATCTTCCTGCAGCCAAACCCGGAGGGGCACCTCATGCATGGTCGCAGGATATGTGCCTTCTGCACCTGCAAATTATTTTCTTCATGTTACAGGCTGATGAGCTTCCAGAAAAGCTGCACACCAACAGAGGAGGAGTATGGGTACAGCAGTAAGACAAGGGGTAACTTGATTGTGTTGCATCGTCTATGGCAATGGAACTACCAAAGTGAAAGAGAATTTCTTCTAAGGCCATATGAGTAAACATTGCCTTTTAGATTTGTTCTGCTTATTTCCAGGATTTCTTCAGTAACTGCCATAAAAATGGCTTTGATCCTGCATAAAGAATGACCTGATGCATGTGCATGACACGATCGCCAAGTTGTGTGACACTGAAGCCAACACAGAAGGGACTGTTTTTTGTCAACTCTGCTTCACTGCGCGTGTATGGACAACATGCTAGTTTCAGGAATTCCTATAATGCAATTGACATAATGTAGCTATTTAGAGTTTGGCTTGGGTGGTCTGTCAAACATTTCCAAAAGGCAGATCCCCCCAAATCAGTAAATATAAATAGGGCAACATCATTGCCATGACATGGTAGAAAAATCTCATGAGATTCCTCTACAAGCAGGAGAATCATCTGGAGTAGTCATCGTTTAAGCTTGCAGTGCTCCTACAGGCTCTCCAAACAAACGGAAAAAGACAGTGTCTGGCATAAAGTGTTTCCAAGACACAGCTGCACATAATAGAGCTAAAGAGAGGCTCAGTAAGGACATTTGAATCCTGACCTTGTACATACATACTCTAGTACATCCTTGGGGATGACTGTATTTTGATGGCCTAGAAAACTTACATTAATTTATGGTTTCCACAAAGCGCTATATCTAGAAGACGGGCTCCAAGCTCAATCTCTTTACATTTGTATATCAATTATAAAATATGTTTATTATGGCTTCCTTTTCATCAGGCCAGGATTAGCAACAAAACATCCAGGAGACATTTTGTAATATTGTGTTAACAGGATTTTCATGTGATTATGAGGCACTAATTAAGTGCTGGCCTATGTTGTTAAACAAAATTGCATACCAGGGGTATTGATTTGTAAATTACTGGTATGGAAAAAGTATTTAAAAGCATATAAACAAAAGTGTTAATTTAATCAGGTACAGCTGATCTAAAAAATTGTTTTAATTTAAAACTCTTACATTATTTATAAAGCTGTAATACAGCATTTAAAAAAACACGAATAACCGTGAACGTAGAAACTGCAGTTACAGGTAGAGTCCATTCTGTGAGATATGCCAGCAGGTCAGCACGGCTTTCAGCCCAAACAGTCTTGGGCACTGCTAGGAGAGGAGCTAGGACTGGCAGATGGAGTACAGATAACGGTAAATTTATTTTCACCAATTTACCAGAATCCCAGGGCTGAATCACAGCATGGGGGGTGCCAAGAAATATCTGGCATTAGAATAGTTAATATAAGCAGACCTTGCAAGGAATGTAAAAATCTCATGCTCTAGGGATTAAACTAGTATGCAAATAGCAGAGACCAAGCAGGGACATATTATCTTGTGCCTACAATAAAAATTTTAGTACATCTCTGACTGAACCTCCCCTCACTTCAATGCCAGACTAACCTGGGTGCTACCTTCACCTGAACCTCAGCCTTTTAAAATTTCCTCCTTTCTCTGATATTTGGCCTATACAAAAAAAATAAATAAATAAAAAAAAAAATCAGAGGACAGTGGAGCTGAAACTGTGTCTGGGAGGCAGAGAGTTTCTTCTCGCACTCCTGGAAAAGATTTACAGCTTAGCGCGGTGTTAGCTGTGGGGCTAACTTGGCCCAAGGCCAGGCTGCCTCTTCTTGCATTTGCCGAATTCAGTGAAAAAAATCTTTTATTACCTGAGCTGTCTGACCATTTCTTTCTTCCTTGTGGCTACCAGGAATCAATACTTCGGGCTGCACTACTGAAGCTGGGAGAGAAACAGGTAGAGTCCAACCTCTTAACAGATCTATTTGTTTGCTCCCTTGTGCTTTTTCAACAATATCATGCAGAATCTTTTGTTTATCCATTAATAATTAAACAATATTTAAGGTATTCCAGCCAGGAACAAAATGAGCTGTACAGCTACTGATAGAGTAACAAAAAGAGCACCCAAAAGTCTAGACTGCAGGGGAATCTTACATGAAAGGGCAAGAGCAGAAGACAAATCTCTCCAGGTGGAAGCTGCCTACATTGGCTGCAAAGCCTCTGAGCCCTTGGCAGGAGGAGGGAAGCAGTCGGCTATTTCATCACGAGGTTTCTAAACTCTTTACAAGCCAAGCTCAACACTAGCTGTCGGAAACAGTAGTGTTGCTAATATTGTAAACTCATCAAAGAAGAGGGGACTTAAAAAATAACATCCTTTTGGCATGACTGTCTTAGGAGCTAGACATACAAAGTAAATCAATATGGAAATATACGTTGTATTTTTTAAATGCCACTAAAGAGAGAAACATTTCCATTTGTATCTTTATATACAAAACCTGCTTTTAGGAATCACTGATAGCAAGATTAAAATCGTAGTCAACTAACATGCTGGTCAACCTTGTGTTTAAAGGAAGGGAGCATGTTGTTAGGTATGTGAGATGACTATCTTGTGTGTGTCTAAGTTCATTCACTGAGTGCAGTGGCACAGCTCAAAAAGTCATAGCTTGTTATTATTTTTTGATGACATTCATTTGATTCAAGATGATTTTCCACTATGGGAGAAGAGACATGAGCAAAAAGAAAGTATTGACTTTGGGGCATATGTTGCCCTTAATATTTGCACATAGCTTTCATTGACGTCAACGGGAAGTCTGTAAAAACTAAAGGCGGAACGTGCCCCAAAGAGGAAATTAGAGAGAGAGTTATTCTGAGATGCCTGAAACACTCAGATGTGGGAATAGTGACAAAAGGTAGCATGTGTGCTTGCAAAGAAAGAGGAATTGGAGTTAAAGAGTAAACGCTCTACTCCTTGGGGATCATTTATGGTCTCTAAAGAGGTTAATGTGTGTCCCACAATCTGTTCTCGTATGTAAGTTACTTTAGTCATGCTGAGAAGAAAAAAAGAGTAGAGCAGATGGCCATGACAGATGAAGACAGCAGCCAACACTTCTCTTCAGGCAGAAGGGCCATTTAAACCTAAATGAACTAGTCACTTGAGTCATGTAGAGTGCTATCAGGTAGAAGATCTGGCCTCGTTGGAAAGGGAAAACTATACAGCAGGCTGTCCTTGGCATAGAGGGTTTGGGTGCTGGAGTGTACAGCTTTGGCCCTGTGGCCAAAGAGAGCCCAGAGCGTGTTTTAGGCAGAATATGATCTGCAAGAGTCATCTAATGCAGACTAATAGGGAATCCAGCCTCAGCTGAGGACAGGCCACATGTCTTAAGTCTGTATAGCCTGGTCCCTGCTAACTACAGCTTTAGTATTTCAATTCCAGTAAGATCCCTGTCCAAAGTCCTTCCTTGAAGACAGGCAGGTAAAACCTCCTTTTAAAGACTGAGCAGGATTAAGAATTGCTAACTGTTGCATGCCATTGAACATAGTCCTCCAGAACTACTCTGCTGCAAGCTAGTTCTTTCCTCTTTGCCTTGTTTCCTAGCAGGAAAGGACTATGGGTGATATGTTCTTTTCCTTGCCCTGACTTTGTATATTTATTTACTTTTTTATCTTGGTTACTCTGATAACACGTAAGAAGACTTGCTTCAGTTAACTGTGAAAGAAGTGGGAGTCCCATATTTAACTCTCTCGTTTGCATATGTGCTTTCAAACCTATGCCTTTGAGTTTGAAAGAAAAAAAACCTCTCTTCCCAGGTTATAAATTATTCCAGGAGAGGGAATTTTTTGCTTTAATTGAAAGACCAATAACTTGAAGGTTATCATAGAATACACTTTGGTCTTATTGGAGTGTATTGATTTATCTCACAAGATGCTTCATATTCAGACCTCAGCTAAAAACTGGGTATTATTGACCACTCTTGCATTATTTCATATTTATTGACATCATCTGCTGTGCATCAAGGCTTGATCTCTAGAACTTGTTCCCTGAATTTTTGTCTTTGCTTCTTGGCCAGATGTAAACAAGATTGATTCACGCACAAGGAAGGGCAAAGTATCTTCCACAATGCTGTAATCCCTTGCTAACAATCATTTGGCTAGGACAGAGAATTTTGCATTTAAAAGTAGTTGAGATTTGCTTTTCTGAATAATTACTGTGATTGCCTGAGGCTCCTTTGTTGAAATATCAGAGAGGAGATGGTTTCAGCAGCTTGATGATAAACTGGACAACTTCTGGCATTTTAATTCCGTTCCCAATCAATACTGACAAAGACTGACCTTGTGCAGAACTTATAAGTACACATTTGTGATGGAATCACTTCACATGTTCATTAAGATCTTATGACCATTATATGTGAATCTCTCAAACCTATTTTTATCACTCCAGGGTAAAATTACATGAGCTGAATACAAATAGGAGGAAAGATGAGTTTTCTTTGTTGATGTGACTCCATGATTTCTATTACAGAAAACATTTGAGTTATCGGACAACACACACTGATATTCCACCATATAAAACCAAAATTTAAAAAACACTATGAAACATAAATACACATGTAATAAAATGCAAAAGCAACACATGTTTAATTTCAAAATTTGGAGAAGCTGAAGGACTTGGGCTACTTTGCTGTAACCAACACAGCTTTTCAGAATGCCAAAAATGTTTTAGCTTTTTTAAAAAGATGTACACAGCCTGACATACAAAATCAACCAAGCTCATAGCTCCTATTGTTGCCTGGCTCGAAGGGAATTTTGGCTATTGATATATTACCATCCCACCCTGGTAATATATTGGCAGTGTCATGACACATTAAGAAGTGCATAAACTCTGCTTTCAGTAACTACCAGGTGCCATTGCCATCTAAATAGAGCTATAATTTAACATTGGTTGGGGCTTCCTAGAAATAGCAAGGTATTTCTTAGAGGGTATTCCAGAGCGGAAAAGCACAGCATCATAAATAAATACAACAACTCCAATCTTGTGCTTACTGACTATGTGGTGCCAGACCGAATGCCCTGTCCATGTGGGAGCTCAGCTCCTGTTTACAGATGGTTCTACCGAGACTGGAGGGCTCCAGTGAGGACTGAGAAGAAAACTGACTACAATATATCAACGATCACATCAATGCAATAGGGAAATCAGAAGGAATGTGACATGCCTGAACTCTACGGACCACTAAAGTCCTGTCTGTCTGGGCTGGCTTCAGCCTTACTTATCCTTACTTACTGGGAGGAACATGCAAACACTTTGTCATGAAATAGAGAGGAGCAACTGGGCAAACCCAGGGGGACAGCACTGTTTTTGGTAACCATTGGAAAGGCAGGGAGAAGGGCTTGAGTTTCTGAGTGACAAAACCGGATGGACCTTGCATAACGAAGAGCAGAGGAAACTGGAGCCAGGCTTAACTCAGCTGAGCGTTCCTGAGCATGAACACCTAGTTTTAACAGTGTCATCCAGTTTTGTCTTTAGGAAAGAAGGTATTCCCTGGATTCTCACACATTAGACAGAGGCTCAACATTTCCTGGCGTGTGAAAGTTCTTTAGTCACTAATAATCCAGAGTTTGCTGTCTGGAAAACATGCTGCCCATCATGGCCTTTGTGTAGGTCCTTTGGCCCCCAGACTCTGAGCTCCTCTGTCGTTGCACAAGGGAACCAGAGAGCCCCCATGCACATGCCTGACCCGGCGGGGCTGACTGTGTCATACCCTCTGTGAAGTAGAGGTTTCAAATGCTGGCATGTGTGCAGGGAGACGTGAGCCTGCTGAAGGCCTGCCATTGCCTTTTCAGAGCCCATTTCATGGGGCAGCTCTAACACACACAGCGCTGGGAGTGACATAGGATGTCCCAACTCTCCAGCTCATCTGAGTTTTTTACACGCTTGAAAGAACCAAAAATGCTTTTCCTCAACCCACCATCCATGCAATTCGGTTGGGTTCTGTGCCAGTGTATGCTCAAGAGGAGACAGCATTCCTGTGCTTTCAACCTCTAGCACAGGGGGACTGAACCTTTATTTACCATCAGGAGCAACACAATGATGTACACAGAACATACAAGGCAGACAAAGTAAGAAAAAATACATGAAGAAAAACACTAGAAAAGATGGGGGAAGTTCACCAATTCTGTAGAATGGCTACTACTACTTTTGCACAGTTAGTTGGCTATGTATCTTCTTTTCTGTTGAATCTTTTGAACTAATGCAAGGGCCCGTCTAAGAGCTGGGCAGCACTGCCAGTCCCCTTTGACGAGTATTTGCCTAGCTTCAAGAGATCCTTGCAATCTCCTGAAAAACACTGTCCCAAATGCCCACTAATGTTAACTTCTGTTTTACTGCATCAGTATCATGAAACACTACATCATTGTGCCTTGACAATATTGTAAATTCCTAATATGTGTCCAATGCCATTCAGCTAGACTTGTGCAATTACTTCTCTTATATCCCAGACCATCGTGGTCACACCACCACTAACATGTTCTGTAAAAGTAAGGAAAGTGTCTGGCATACAGGTCTGAAAATTAGCACAAAGACCTAAACTTGTGGTTCAATTTATTTCTGAATAAACAAGATTTTGAAACATATATATGTCAAGTAATGACGGATATCAATGTCTTTGGAGATACTTCCTGATGGCACAGAAGATGTAAAGTTATTAAACTAATTTCAGACATTCTTACAACTTATTTCACTTGATTCACGCTCACTTTGTATTTCAATTACCTTATTTTCTAGACTGATAAATGAGAACTAAAGATTAAATGAATAATTTGTAAAATTAAATTCAGTTCTAATTGGTTTCTATCAAGCATGGCACCTCTCACACAAAGGTAAAAACAACCCAATGACAAGAATAAAGTTCTCTTGTGATGCTTTCCCACTCAATTAAACTGTAACTATTTCAAGAATTAATTGCATTATAGGAAAAGTTAGCTTTTCATTTTTCAGAGCCCAGGTGTCAGCTGTTTTTCTTATCTGGATTATATTCACACATTTGACTATTGCTTGATGCTCTTATGCTGAGAGTGCATTTACTAGGAAAGGACAATAGAAAATTCATTACTTTAATTCTTCTCAAGTTGTTAAATGAAAAAATTGTCATAGTTATGACATTGTGGCTACTGGTGACCTTTTATCTATACACTTCACCTTCATACTTTTTCCAGGCAGTTGAAGTGAACAATAATTCTGAATGTAAGACCACCAGGGACAGTGTCTTCTTATTTAGAGAGGGACTCATACCTACAGAGCACCTATTTCAGTGGGAGTGAAGGATTCTTGAAGCATAGGTTTTGCCTATCATTTATTTTTAATTACCCCAAACTTTTTTTGCACTAGGAAAACCCCAGGCCCAGAAAAGGCTTTATGTATTCAAGTCCATTTTATGTTCACATTCCATAAATAAATATATTAGTTATTGTATTGGCAGGGAAAGGAAGCAGCCGTGGAACACAAGTGAATCGATAAGTAGCCATAGGAAGTAAAATCTGAATTCATAAGGGATGAAGATCTCATCAGGAGTCCTGCTCATCCAGCTAAAGACCCGTGTGACTAATCCAAATAAAATTACACAGGTCTCACACTCATGAGCAAGTACTAGCTGCAAACAGGTTGCAAATGATCTTAAACCCCAAAACCACTGGTAAAGCAATTTGGCAAACAGTTACAAATAATAAATATATAGAGAGAAGTCCGAGTGCTTTGGACAATTTGCAAAGAAAAAACTGTAGACTAAGTTCATCAGATAAATTGTTAGAGCCAAGAAAATAATCTATCACAATTAGTTCCACTAGAGCACCTCTCAGTCATTAGTAATAACCAACTTTCCCATAAACAAGTGGGTATCTAGATATTGTACTGATTAAAATGTACATTTTGCATTTTATGTCATTGGAGATTTGTTCTACTTATTTATTCATACGGTAAATCATTAGGAATATACATACGGCACTGGAGCGGAACATGGTGAGTAATTACACACTGGTGCAGAAAGGCACCGCCTGTTGTAAGGAGGTGAGGGTGTGCTGTGAGCTCGGCTGCGGGAGGTCCGTCTGCCTCTTTCAAAGCCTTGACTCACACCTATTACTGCTCCATAAGTACGTTCCTAGCAAGACATACATGCAGCGATTAAAGAAAGATCCATTGTGCTGATTGCAATAAAGGAATAAAATATCAGCCCAGCACAGCACTGTGGCTTTTATTAAGGGGAAGTTGTTATTGATCTGTTAATTGCAGCTCACATCATTGTGGGTGATTGGTTTCCTTCCACCGCATTGTAAACAAGGAAAGGACACAATTGCTTCTCTCGAGCTGGATGAAATGAAATTGAGCTATCAAGATGGATTTCTGATTAGGATTCTTTTTTTTTTACTTGAATACTAAGCAGATTTTTCTTTTATATCACATTAAAATTGAGCTATCTGGGCACCCGCAGTGTCAGTCCTTCAGAAATCACTCAATATGATGGAGATCTATCTGAGCCTCTATGTTAAAAGGAGTTAAGTCAGTGTCCCCATTCTGCATTTGTCCTTACTGATGTCTTCACTGTCCCTCTAAATTTACTTCCAAAGCAAAATGCGAAAGAAGCAGAACAAGAGCAACACAGGAGCCATGCAGAGGGGAAATTTAGAGAAGAGCAGAAGAAAAATGTAGAGTAGGACCTAAACTGAACTTTTGGGAGACCATGGGAAGTTCAGTGGAGCTTCATCTCTGCCTCTGCAAGAAAGGAAGAGCTTCAAGATAACCTGGAATATGCAAACAATGTTTTTTTTTTTCTAGGAAAGGAAAAAAGTACTTTTTTTTTTTTTTTCTGGACAAACAGAGCCATTTGATTCAATGCAAAATAAAATGCATCACTTTGCTTCTGTTTTCCTTAGCCCTTCCACAGTGTTTATTACTCCTCTAAAAACAAACAAATAAATGTGCAGCCCCAGAACCTCAAACCACTCATAGAAACTGAAAGAAGGGGAGGAGGGAGACAGTGGCATTTTATTTTTGGTAAATGTAAAATTCCCTTTCCTTTGGAGCAAGTCCAGTGCTGAGCCTCCCAGACAAACAACTCCAGAGAAAACATTTTTCCTGTCCCCTCTCCACACACCATCGCTCTTGGTACCATAGAGTCCATAACAGATGATGGCTAAAAAAGTTCCCCTCCCGTCATGCTCTGACGCTAACAAGTGACCAGTGTGTGCTCATGTCATGACCATTGCCATAAATACCAGATCTGCACCTCTCACAGATCAAGGGTCCTTGTTAAGAAACACCAGCTAATAAATTAATAAGACATTTGAATTAAATGTTGCCCTGCTGAAATGGGTAATTTTTTTCTCTCCAAGCTAGAGTCAGGATTTTAAGCTCAGTGCTGGAGGTGTTCAAGAAAGGCACGCAGAGCTCCCCGCAGACCCCCACTGGTTTGGGAAGGGGACACGCACCGTAGCACTGGAGTGAAACCCTGTTAATATGCCCTTAAAATGTTGCCAAGCTCCTTGCTGGGACATCTCACCACACATTCATGGATGGAACCTTTTATGTCCCAGCTTTTCCCCCATGTTACATTTAAACACAATAAAGGCTTGGTTTAGCTGAAAAACGTTATGAATGTTCGTTGAATGATGGCTGCTTACTGGAAACGGAAAGTTAAGTTTTTTGGCCAAAAAGGAGTGAAGTTCAGAACTCAAGTTGTTAGTGCTTATTCTTCCCATCAGTATTTTATTTATTGTTGCTGCTATAGAGAAATAGGTACAGCTAGAGCTCCAGGAAACCCATATGTCAGGCTATATCCTGGAGGCCTTCAGGCTAATCTTGACAGCTGCTGAGTCTTATGTTAGACAAGCCTGCCATTTTGTGCACCCTATATATACATATATATATATTTTTTTTTTTTCCCCCCAAAGGTGACCTACAAGTAAAAACGGAAAAATGAGTTTGTGCCCATATTTTCGTGTTCATCCTAACAGAAAAGAACCTATAGGATCTGCACTGTGTTTATTGCTGTTAGTTTGTTCTCAGACTGGGAAGGAAGGTTTTCTGTACCTGCAGCAGAACGGGAGTCTGCAGAGACAAGACACATCAGAGAAACGTAGGAAGTACAAGTAGATTCAGGGATTTGTTATTTCATGAAATGCAAAGTTTTGTGAATTAAGACTTTGAGGAATAATTCACTATTAGACAGAGGCAAAACCATCATGTCCCAGAAGGAGCATTCCCCCCCCCTTTTTTTTTAAATTTCCTGCCTTACCAAGATTTCTAAATACAGCACAAATAATCAATGAAATAATTACAATTTATAAAACACTAACAGTATAGTCAAAACTTGTATGTTTTAGAAGGAAGATGAAACATTTTTTGGTATAACACAAACAACTATTGAGGATTCAGAAACAAGGGTAACAGTAAATAGGAAATACATTTTCTATAATATTATATTCTTCAGAAGCTTGTTGTTTCTGAGTATGGGCTATTTCAAATGAAAGGAAACTTCCAAGTTTCCAGAAGATTAGTCTGCAGATCTGGGGTACCCAAAGCAGTGTGTAATCCTTCAATACAGCTAACAGCAATCACATGAACTCTAGACCCTCAACAGGTGCCTGTCCCACTTTTTTCTTGCACTCTGAATAATGCCCCCTTCTATCCTCCTCTCTCTCTTCCTCCTTTTTGCAAAATTTCTCCCAGGCTTTGCCTCACGGCAGAGGGCAAAGAACAGCAATGCCTGCCTGTGAGAGAGAGAGACTACAGCTGGGTTACTCAAATGCATCTATATGTTACTTTGTACATGCTGGGTTTATGAAATTCTGGGGCAAAAAAAAATAATTGATCTGAACTATTATATGATCTAAGAAATTTATTTATGAATGCCAGAGGATGCAATTTTATTAAGTCTAAATATTCCACCCCTGAGCATTTTCATGGAGGATGACACAGAAAATGTTATCTATCACGGGATGTATTAGTACTGATGAATATCTTACTTCTTCAGGAGATGCTGTTAATTACAATAATGCATCTACTGCACCTGTGAATGCTACAGCTGATTCTCTAGTAGGTTATCTGCCTCAGGGGAACCCAAGGCAGCTCTTTGGTACTTCAGTGAATCATAACAAACACAGCTTCTGCCACAGCAGCACGAAACAACGCAGCATTGCCTTTCTCCAGCTGACTTAGCGTTCCTTGCTGAATAGAGAAATAAGGGGCTGTAATATACCACACGGGTAAATGCTCACTGTGAGTGGAATTCAGAACGCAGTGGTGGAACTCTAAGCAGTAACCACTCCCAAGAGGAACGAAGTGGCAAGGACTGGACCAACAAAGCCAGAGGCATCATTGGTGGTGGAAGAAACGCCACTCAGATGCTGATGGCAGAGAAAGAGAGGCAGAAGTTTGGACTGCAACAGTGTGGGTGCGTTAGGATGTGAGGAGTTGTAGGTCCTCCCGCAGCACCGAAGAAAATGTTGTAAATGCCAGTGCCAAAGGAGATGAAGACCATTAAGTCCTCCAGAGAGAACAGGTTGGGTCTATCTGTCACCTGGCTCAGAGCACCAGCCCTGCGGCTTTCCTGAGCACTGCCGGAGCTTTGCGCCGGCTCTTCGGGCAAATCACCCGCATTGGTGACAAAAGGCCACCTTCTCCCATCCTTCCCCAAAGCCGCCTGGGTTGGATTCAGCTTACGGATACAAGGCTGATCTTGGTCCCCAGCCACCGCTTTGACCAGCCACAGCTCAGTAATCTCTGCGGTGAAGCAATTAGAAGCTTAGTGACTCTGCCGTTGGAGCAAAGGGAAGCATCATTTGAGTGCTGTAACTGAGAAAGGGCAGACGCGTGGCTGGTTCCTAAGTGTTTTTAAATGGTTGTCTGACTGGGTTTCTTGCTCTCAGGATAGCATTCTGTTCTCAGTTTGGACTAAAGAGATTTCACAGGCTGTGAATGATAGGACAAAGTGTCATTTGTTTTCTCTACAGACATAACTACTTCCTACTCAGCCTTTGCCTCAGAGGTATAATCATGGAAAGAGAACTCGAACATTTCTGCAGTTGCAGATTGACAACGTTGAAACATAGTCTTGGCCCTTTCAAATGCCATCTGTCTAATGAGAGCAAGGTCGTTTGTTCCCCTCGCAAGAATTCAATATATTTTGTTGTGTAAGAGAGCAGAAATATAAAAATGTGCAGGACTTAATTCAGGGAGAGTAGACACGACAGAAGAAAACAGTAAGATGAATGTGGAGCTCCTATCTACCTCTTACTAAAACAAGAATAAGGGAACAGGCAAATGAAGTTGAAGTGCAATAAAGTTTAAAGCTAATAAATACTTTTTTTTCCACATCACTTATAATTAACTTGTCAAGTCAGTACTGCAATAAGTCACTGAGACCAAGCACTTAGTATTCACAAAAAGATGAGTCAAATGTGGCCCAGTTCTCTTCTCCATCTAAGGTGAACTTAGACACCGAGGGAGACCGAGCAGTAACGTGCAGCTCCCTGATGTGGAGATGCCAGGCTCCAGAGCAAGTCAGAAACGTGCCCAAACAGGTACGAGTTAAATCAATAGTGTGCTGCCCTTCTGACTGCTGCCACAAACTGCTTCAGGCCAGGAAGAACCTTCTCCCACAGCAAATCATTCAGTGAGTATGTGCTAGAAAGCCTCGTGAAGCGTCCCATCAGCACTGACATGTCTCTGAAGATCCAGATTCTCTGCCCAGTGCAGCTTCTTGGCTACTGCTGGGTGATGCCCCAAATGTCACTTCAACTCCCTGCCCTCTGTCTTTCCCACCTCTAACTAGGGGTGAAAATACTGATCTCTGCAGCAAGGTGCCCTGACGTTTACTTGTGAAATGTGGCAGGTGTTATTGTATCTTCCAGGACAGAAATAATGTATGGTTGAAAATTACTCATCTCCTCGAGTATGACAATCCCTATGTACCTATAGAAAAACAAGTGTTTTAACTTGTAAACCATAACTTTTGTAATCCATATGGTCTGTACTTTTTTAATGCTTTTTCAATTTGTTTTTTATTCACTCAAAACTAAAAAAAATCAGTTCCAAATAATCTCCCTAAATTTAGGTACATTAATAGTCAGGAATTCAGGATTCAGTTTCAAACTATTAGAGAAGAGATATAGCTACAAACTCCTCACAGAATTAAACAATACATTAATAAAACCCATATACAATTGAGTTGAGAGGCTAAAAATCTCATCCCACTTTAATATTACCCAAATAATTAATTGTAGCGATGCGCCAAGTCTTTTTAATGACATGTAGAAATAACTTATGCCCTTGAAATGTGTCTCAAGCAGAACTTAAATAGATCAATTATTTCAATGATTCATCTCTCAGAGATTTTTTTTTTTTGTAAGGCTAAACACATTTCTGTGTTATGATATTAGATGATTAAAGAAGGTCTTCTGAACTAGTCTAAATTAGGCTAAGCAGAAAAAATACTAGGGAATTACTTTTTATGATCTTAGATTTATCTGTTCTTTGTTAAATATTTCCTGAAATTAGACTCATTCAATGAAGGAAACAACTCACCAGTAAACTTAACATGATCATTTCCTATCTGTGTTTCCACCAGGAACTCAGCATCCTTTTAAGGGGAAATGCAGTTCTTCAAAGGTAAGAAAGACTTGCCTCAAACATCTATATTGGCATGGGCTTCTGAAGCAAAAAGTGACAGATGGCAGTAGGACTAGCTGCTTGCTAGTTTACAAGGACAAAGCTGAGTGCCTTTCCCTTTGACCCTTTATTTTCTCTATATTTTTCAATCTACTTTCTGTCGTCCCAGTAACCAATTGAACAAGTAATACATAAAACCTCAGTGAACTGAAACAGCGTTCAAGTTTTGTCACATTGTTTTGTACTATACTAATCTATTTAATTTGTCTTTCAAGGTCCATGAGTTTAATGGAACTTGTCTCAGGTCACCATTTTTAAAATTTTTTCCCTATAAAGTCAGCTGTGCTACATTACAGTTTTCACAGCCAGCAGCCCTCACAGCAAACAATGTTTTTTGTGTGAGAACACCAGGATTTGGGACAGGACAGAGCACGCAGCAGGGAAAAGCCTCTAATGCAGCCGTGGCCGGTGACATACCAGAACTGGAAGAGTAAATGTGGTGGATGCACAGGTCACTTCCCTCACCTCAGACTTCCCATAGACACTTCTATCTGTCGCACAATTCTTCTACATATCTAAATTAAAAGGCCATATGAATGAAATAATATACTTGGATATGCTATATAGAGTATAAAATTCTGCATTCATCTTGCTTCAATTTCAACAGGTTATTCCAAAGCCCATCTCCTCACCTGCCTTACCGACCAGCCTCTCCACCTGCCTTAAACTTTCCCATCTTTAGGGCATGTTTAGAAGAACCGTTAGAAGGCACTGACTCCTTTATCAATGCTAAGACAGGCAGTGGTGGGAGAGGACAAATAATCTGTGCTCGAAGACTTCACATTCCCAATGTAATAAACTGGACGCTCCCTACTGATGATTCAGCACAACCGCTGTTACACTAAATCTTGCGCTCTAGAGGCAGACAGATAACACCAAGCCTCATCTAAATTCAATGAAATGGTTTCAGCTGACTTACTGGGGCAGTCTACTGGCCACACATGGAGTTTAACATGAGGAACAGCTTTCAGCTTCTCATTCAGCATTCCATTACAGTAAATAAACAAAATAACATCTCTATTGTTTTCTCCATCTGATTATTAAGTTTGTTTTTACTGTTTTAGAGAAGCACCCAAAAGCCTCCACAGGTTGATAATATTCCATTACTTGTAATACACACAGAGACAGAACTGAGCTAAACACTAAAAACATTTGACTAAGAGATATAAACCAAAATGTCTCCAATATTAAAAGCAAGCAAAGCCATATCCTGATAAACAGTGGCCCTGATTTTTAAATTCAGCATAACACATCTGAGACTTGATTGCAGAAGGCAACACATACTGAAGAGAGATGAGATTTGCAAAACCAAACATTACATCCAATATACTTTTCCGTGGTGTAAAAGGAAGAGAAACTTCACTTCTATCAGATGCTCTTGGGTTTCATGACAAACACAGCTAATGCCCTGAAGATAAAGGCAAGCATTAGACCATGGCATAGAAATATGCTCAGCAGAGAAAGCTTAGCACAGGAAAAAAGACAAAAGAGCTGTAAAATTTCTCTCCATATAGAATAATTCAAAACAGGTTTGAGACAAAAATAGGACACAATTAAGCATCTAAAGTGAAATAATACAAAGAAATTATATGCAGGTATGAAAAATTAGCATATTACAGCTTTAGAATGTCACACAGACACTATTAACCCTTCCAACACCTCTGTGCTCTTATTTCAACTGCAACAAGTGACCATTCTGTGTCTACTGGACTTTCTGCATGGGTGAACAGGTGAAATACCTCATTATTGTCTCTTGAGTGCTTTATATTCGTGCTGTATGAAACAGCAAGATATCACTGTTATTCCAGATGCAGGAACAGGGACAAAGAGATGTCCCTGAAGACAACCAAGCGAATCTGAGTTACAGCCTCAATAATGTCTGAGCTATCTTCCACCATTTATATTCACTATGCTCTAAGGCAACTGCATTAACAGTGACCATTAAGAGCTCATGAAAACATCTATAAACAGAGGAAGCTCTAGTATCCTCTAAGCTAGACCACAGACCCTCCAGCAAGTCTACTGGAAGTGGTGTTTTCACCGATTGCGATAAAGCGCTCATGTGGGAAGACAGCTTTGCTTGGCAGAGATTTGTGTTCAGTATCGCCTTCATGTTAGAGTATATTTCAATTAACTTATATCTTCAACAACAGGAGAACACTTTCCTTTCTGCCAACATGGTAGATACCATACCATAATACCTTTCACTGGATTTTCTGTTTGTTGCATATCATATCTCCCCATCTGAAAACAAACTCGCCTGGAAGAGGATGGATCTTTCAGTGACTTGTGAATTGACTGTTCTCACACTGTATTCTGTAAATAACGCCGATGCCCACGCTGGACACCAGAATCCTATTGCACAAAGGGGCACAGAACACATTAGGTAGGAAGCAAGTTCAGAGGATTAAGTGATAATTTGCCCTGCCTGGGCTAAACACCAAACCAAAAAAAGTCCAACATGACTTAAACATAATTCATCCTCCTAGAGCTGACATTTGACACGGACAGGTTAGCTGCTTTGTTTCCACAATCTTTCTAGGAGACAGAAAGGGACCAGAGAAGAGGGGTGCCAGGATATCATCTGACCGTGTAGAAAATCTGGCGATTGTTTTTAGCTTTTGAATACAAAAACACCTATCTGGAGGGTTTCACAATTGACATTTAAAACACCAAATTGAATTTTCCTGCTCTGTTCCATCCTGCAGTGGACTTTATCTCTACATTTTCCCTTCTAGGTGATTAGTTACCACCACACATAGCAGGTAAGCTGAAATTCTTTTTCATCCCTGCTTAGCGTCTCCCTACAAGGCTTACTTCCAAAATGATTGAAGACAAGAGTTCAGAAACAACAGCCGTTGGCAGCCTGCCAGTCACATGCACCCACACAGATGCAAAGTTAAAAATATATCAATTCACGCCTCATGGAAGTGGGTACGTAGGATAGAGAGGGCTGATAGAACAGATTGAGAGGGAGAAGTGTATATTCACAAAGGGCAGTACGCATGTAGCTGTCAAGCAAAAGGCCATGAGGAAAGAACGGCACTGCTGTGCTGTGGGCAGGATGCCTTAGTCAAAACCTTTATGTGCTGGGGTTATTTGTGTTTAGAAATTCATACCTGGACTGGGATTCTCATCCCTCCTTCCTTCTCTCTATTAAAGTCACAGGATTTACTACCAAAGAATACTAGGGAAATGCTACTAAGGGTATGACATAAAGAGTGCTGGTAGGAGAATCTTTGGTTTCAACTCATCTTCTAAGGTTAGGTTTGACTAAGGGATCAGCGTGACAGACCTGTTTTCTGTGATCACCTTTGTCTCTGCTGGGTTTAAATGAGTAGATTTTTGCCTCTTCTTTCACTGTGGCTGAGCTGTACTTCACAGGTGGCACGTTCCTCCTACAGAATTCAAGCTGAATTCAAGTCCCGGACAGGCTTAAAAATAGAAAACTGTTTCTACCAAAACCCCAAGGACTGTACCATAATTTCAGACAGTTCAGTTTTTTCTCATTTGTAGATTTCCTAACTTGAGCAAATAAATTCTTTTCAGTATTAAATGGGAGGAAAGTTCTGAGTGAGCATTTGGCTCCAGTCTGAAAGATGCTACTTCCCAAGGATGACTGATGTCCTGGGCTCAGAGAGGAAAAGTTCTCACCTGTTGTTCTCTTAAACCTCACACTTTTCCTGGTCTTCTTCTAAGTCTCCTTTTAAGAGACTTTTATTCCAAACAAGCCAAGGGAGCTGCCCTTTTCTACAATTTAAAGTAGCGTAACGTCAAGATTTTTATCTGTTCTAAAGGCAATGCTTTGAATTGTGTACTGAACTCATTATCAAAGACAGACTATGGAAATTAGTTGCATAATTAACTGTGTCAAACTGGTGGTGATTTCCTGAATGCACCCTAGTAAGCAGGGTTGAGTCCTTCGGAAAAAGTTATTAGGATTACTAGGATTTGCTTCTCCCCGGTCCTCAGGTCTGCAAAGTTGACAATGCACAAGCTGAGTGCTCTCAAGGTAGCAACTGCACAAACAGCCGCAGAAAGTATGGGTTTAATTTTATGTTGTCTTAGGACCTGTTTTTGTAGTAATAAAGTCAAGCTCCAGGAAAAGTGTGAAGCTTTGAAGCAAGCAACTCTGAGGACTGGACAGGGCTAAGGTTAGCAGAAGGGCATGTTTATAAGGCAAATAAACTAGATTCTGATTTCTAGCATGAAGGAGGTAAATTACAAACTGATGAAGCTTTTCCACAAATGTGATTTCTATTAACATTAAAGCAGCCATGGGCATATACTGCAGGGAGAATCGGTCTCTAGAGTTTGCTGTTTTAACCATCAGTCATATAGCTCAATTGCTGGAAGAAAATAAACGATTTAGCAATAGCAACTCTACAGGCGGATAGAGGACAGGAGAAGGAAAATATTAAATAAGAACAGTCACTATGGAAACAGTTGGTTTTTTAGTATTTTAATACCTGGATGACTCAGAGGAGTGGCAATAAGACATGGAGCTTTTTGCATTTGGAAGAGATATCAGTTCAAATTTTGCCCAAGCTAGAGGCAATTCAAAGATTGTCCTAATAGCAGTTTATGTAAAATGACTTCCCTGTTTCAGTTCATTTTCAAGAGTTAGTTTTGAGCTAGGAAATATGTCCACCATGCAAATACCCTAGTTAGAGTTCTCAGAAGAAGGCCTGGGAACCTGATTGGGATGGCAGTGTTTTCTTGCTGCTTTTACAAGAAGGTTGGGACTCAAGGAAGCCTGTTTTGCTGCTGCTGCCAACGCAATGCCTGTGAGTATGAAGATCTCAGACTCCAGACCTTGGACCTGCTTCATCACCACCAAAGTAAAAATTAAAGAAAAGCATACACTGTGTTTGCAAAATGAAGAAAGGATGAAGTTAATGAATTGCAGAAGAGAAACAAGATTTGAAGCCAAATCTAACATATTCTTAAATCTGGGAATTTTTCTAGATTAGTTTGTTCAAGTTACAATTCCCACCTATGCTGCCTGGCCTAAAGCCAGGCTCACATCCAGCATAGTTCAGGCAACTTAAATGCATTGGTATCTCTGTAACAGACAGAGACATTGCTGTAGGAATGACTGAAACACGTTTTCATTCACTGTTCTGGTAATTTTGTTAAAGAGCTAAACTGCAAGAGATTTATTTAGTTTTTAATACTGGAGATATACAGTAAAGGACCACTTGAATAATTACCTAGAAAAATATCTCTGATATATTTTCAGTCACACACAACTGAAACTCTTTCTAATGTTCTTTTAAGGTGCCCTACTTGCTTGTACAGAGACTGAGAGGAAACCTAACACTCCTTACACTTCTTTCCTTTAATGCCTACACACTAGACACAATGCAAATCTGGACTGTCGCCTTGGTAGTCTCACCACCAACTGCTACTGGATCCTGGAGAACATAAAGCAGATGGAGTGCATTACCAACAACTTGTTTTGCCAGCTAGTCAATCAGTTGAAAACATCCATGATCTAGCCATATTTTTTAGGAGAAAGTTGCACGTTAAAGCTTATTAGTAGACATAGCACAGGGAAGTACCGGTGAGAAAACCAGAGATAACCTCACCAGCTTCCTGTTCTGCACAAGTGACATTCACGGAAAGGGATTCCATGTGCTTTTCAAAATCCATTGCTAAAAATAAGCAGATAAACCATTCGACCACTCATCTAACTTACCAGGTGTTCTTAATGAGAATCATAGAATCATTAAGGTTGGAAAAGACCTCAGGGGTCAGCAAGTCCAACCATCAACCCACACCACCTAACTCACTAACCCATGTCCCTAAGCACCACATCTACATGTTTCTTGAACACCTCCAGGGATGGTGACTCCACCACTTCCCTGGGCAGCCTGTTCCAATGGCTGATCACTCTTTCAGTGAAGAAAATGACGTGAATATTCTCAGGGCAATGCCACTTATATCTGTACCATACCCATGAAGTACTGTTATGATGACTGAAACCAATTCAAACAAAATGACAAAAAGTAAGAAAGTAGAAGCTGTATGGGACAGTATGATAACTCCAACCCAATCAATAACATTCTGAGAAGTGTATTGCAAACCAAAGCCTCACGAGGAGACCAAGATGCAGAGGGACTGAAGCTATGAATGCAGGACATCCCATATTTCTGAGTTATATACAGGCTACCAAAGCAAGACCCATCAAATGGGCTGTGCCTCCCAGACCTTTCACATTGGAACAACATTAGGAAGAAATGTCTAAATTTTCACTGACTTATGGGCCTGTGAAAGATATTGCACTAGCAGAATTTAAGAAAGAATGGTTTGTAAGAAGAAACTCTTCAGGAAAACCATACGCCTGTTGGAAGTCTGTTCCCTAGTGAACCACAGGGAGAAGCACATTAAACATCGTGCAACATTAGCTGCAAATGCAAAAGAGAGTTCTGGCACCAGATTCACTTGTGATTATGATCTAGCACAAATAATTTGGGTTCTTGTCTAGTCTTGGTCATAAATATTTCTTTTCAATAGATGGAATACAGAATAAGATTTCATGTACTGATACTGCTGGATCTGATACACAAAAGCTCCACCAGTTGTTGCAACTGTCCTCAATTTCACAAGACACACAGCAGTACTTGCTAACAATGGTAAGGCAGCTTCACACCCTTACGCTTTGACTAAATAGCAATCATGTTATTTTGCTGTTTTGCTCACCACGCATCATACACATCTGTTATTTCAAAGAAAATTTATGTTTACACAAAGGCTCAAATAGGACTTGAAGCAGAAGGGGGGTATGGGCACAAGATTTCTAATCTCATCATATTTTAATTTCTGGAAAGACAATATTCCCTTTTCAGTTAAATAAATTTTGTTTAAAAGCACATGCACAAAACACAAATCCCAAACAGTATTTCAGCTTTTTAGAATGCATGGAACGAAATGAAATCAGAATAATTCTGGTATTTTAAAATTTTGCTTGTAATTAACAAAAAAGATCAATCAGCAGCAAAGCGAATGGAAAGGAAAATTAGCATCTTCAAATTGTTCATAAGCTCAAACTAGTAACAAATATTTTAGTGCTTTCTGCATTGGCCTCCATTTTCTTCTAGGCTCAGAGCAACTTTTACAAATGTGTTGTGATCAACAAAATGTATCATTTTTTGTAAAACCCTGACATGATTCAGGTGCCAGGTTTCTTTCTTGAGGTTCTTTTAATCTGCTCTCCAAGTCCTTATTCATGCTCTCCCTTAGATATATGTGCCTCTTAGCAAGAAGCAAAATTTCCTGTCATGTCCTGCCTGAGCCACAAAATATTAAATTCATTCCTTATCACACACCATGTGCTAACTTAGGCTTTTAAAATGTTTATGAAAAAGTGCTGAGAATTCCTTCCTTTTGTGCATCAGTCAAACTCCAAACCCACTGCATTTCTGTGGGTGTAGAAGCAATTTAAATTTCCGCAATTTTCTGTTAGTCAGTATTACCTTTTATTTCCAACTAGTGGGGAACTCAACTAAAAATGACGATGGGTAAACTTCAAAGGCTTTGGACGTTGATGCTGTCAGACACTGCTGCAGAAGTAACAATCTCCATTGCATTAGACTATTTTTTTTCTAAACCATTGATAATTTCAGAAACATAAGACCACTTCCAGTGTCCCTGCCCTTGTACACACCAGTCCTAGAAGGTCTGCAGAAGCCACAGGTGGTTCCTCTGCTGCATTCCTGAAGCCCAGCGAGTCTCACACTAGATAATATCTGGTCAGAAAACTCTACAGAAAACTGTGCTTCTGATTTCAGATTTTGATCTGAAATCTCAAAAGAACTGCAATAAGCTCCAGCTTTGTGGTGGTGTGTGTATGAAGATGTTACCAACTTTGCAAATGCCCCTTTAAACAAGCTGAAATTGAGCCAGGTACCTACAGCTAGCCACCAATGAAAATATAATCAAGTGCCCATCTAAACTATTGGATAATGAAATTAAGTATCAAACTAAAATGAGAAGAAGGCTATAGCATAAAATTAATGACTTGTGATGTCTCTGGTGAAGCATAGCTGTTTGTCAAATGTCACCTGCGGGGGTCACTTTAAACGAGCTGGGGCTGGCCCACCACTTACAGTTAGTCCTATGGAAAAGTCATTCCCTTTTTTTTTGTAGCTTAATTTTCAGCTTTAGTGCAATATCAGATCACTAGTTCCAACTCCCTAGATATGATTTTTGGAAGGGGCAGACGCGCTCCACACCATGCTAGTACATAATTTTCTGCAAAGAAAGATCTGGAGCCAGTGCATACTGTATTCCAATACGGCATTGAGCAGATATATTGACTCACTTAATTCAGACCTTGGGTTTGTTCAAAAGATGGAAATTAAAATAAATGAGCTGACTGACAGAGAAGGTGAGCATGAGAGCAAGTTTGCCCACTAGAAGTACCGTTAAGGTTACTCTTAACTCTCACAAATGGAGAGACACTGCAACAGCCCACATCAATCCCCTCCAGCCGAACAAACCAGGAATGTCTGTAAGGGAATTAAAAGCTTTTCATTCCTCTTTCTTTCAGGAAATGCTACAGCCCTGTTAAAGAACTTCAACGGATAGGAAAAAGCCCAACCTTCTCAGGGTTTAGAGAAGGAAGATCATAAACAAGTGTTCAGTGAATTCAGATTCCCAGGATGTGCACAAGCTGGATACAGGGGCTCCTGACAGCCGGTTAGCCTGGCATCCCTCAGCTTGCTGAAGAATTTTGATGTCTTTTAAAAATTACCAGGGAGGATTCTCTGAACCAAAAAAACAGAATAGAGGAGAACCTGAAACAGCTCTGCTCTCTTAAAATGCCTTAGGGGAAGCTTGTTAAGTGTTTCACACGGTCATGTGCAAACATCCTTATTTAGGAAAAGTGGGGTTGTACAAACTATGGGGATAGAATTATGATCCTGAAGAAATCAGCCGTAAAGAGAGATAAGCAGAAGGAGCAAGACCCTGCTTTCGGTGATTGACAGTGACTTTATCAGCTTGAGTCCCAGCACAAGCACCTCAGCTAAATGCTTGTCGCTCACAAAGCTTTGGAGGAATGACCTGTCCTAACCAGACTAGTGACCAGAACTGGAGAAAAAGGAGGATAAAACTTGCTTTTAGAGAAATGCTCTTTATTGACCTACTGTTGGTATGATATCAGCTAAAGACTGGAAATATGCAGGAGGTCTGCATGTGGTCCTAGCTGAAGGGAAACCCAAGTACACCAAGACAGTAGTCCAAGGCTTTCCATCAGGGTGCAACACTCCGGGGATGTTTCCCAAGCTGGCTTCCTGTGAGTGCCTTTAGTTTTATTGTGGAAAGCATTTTAAGGAGAAAACTCACTGTTTGACAGTTTGTGTCAGGGTTACTGTGACCAGACCACTAGGACTAAATTCAGACCTGACATAAAAACATCAGCTGAAGTCACTGCAAGGTAGGAGCACTTACACCAGTACTGCATTGCCTTCTGGCTAAACAGGAAGGTAGAGGAGGCTGTAATACACTGGGATTTCATTCACTGTCACTAACATCAGTTCTTAAACGGCCAAACTCTGTTACGCTTGACGTCAGAGATGGGCTAGGTGGTTGCTTTGATTATTCCATTTAGCAAGCCAAAGGCAAGTGGTTTTCTGGCAGCTTCCCACAGCAGCTTTATAATCCGTTACAGTTGCTTTCTTCATCTTGGTGTTTTACGTGATGCTGTAATTATTCTCTCATTTCTAAATTCACTATTAATTTTAATTAAGCACATCTACACTCATTAGTTTAGCTAATCTGTCTTCACTTTCAAACACACACACACACACCAGTCTTCATTCTGATGTAACGTTGATGTGGAAAGTTTTATGCAGAGAGGCATAAAGACCCACACATGTAATGAAATAAAAGGGCTTATAACAGCACCTGGCTGGAGATTTTTTTTAATTAAGCTTTTCCTATTCAAAAAAGCCAATTAGTTGGGATTGAAAGTTTTCAGAGACCTACATCCTGCTTAATAAAACTTTAATCTGAAGTTTTCTCTGATAAAAAGTAGAGAATAATCAGTAGCTAATATAAATCAAACTTAGAGGTCAAGTCTCATCTACAATAGAGGAGATACTGAACATGCTGCATCTGAGTATAACAGCTCAGAGTCCGCAACTGCCAGCCTCTCAAGTCTCTCACCATGAAACTGCTTGAGTTTTCATTAGATACTCCAGATTTTATTCAGCACTAGGGCACAAATTTCAAATCTCTGAATTTTTTCATGTAGCTGAAGTCTTGTTCTGAGTTATCCCTCCATTTCCTCTGTTATATTTTTATGAAGGACTAAATGAGAGAGTAGATAAAATGCATTATTACTATGGTTATTATTATCATTTATTATTTTCTGAGATCTGCTGACAGATTTTAAGTGACGCCTCAATGTCTGAGGAGGCCATAAAGTTTAGCAAGGAAGTTCTAACCTTGTCTGTGTCCTGCATATGAAAACAAGTATTCTTGCTTAACTAACAACGCAATCAATACCAATTAACCACTTCACAAGCTGCTGAATCAGAGAATATTGTCCATGGATTGCACCAGTCCATTGTTTACTCTTCTACTTTGCTACTTCAGCTTCTTCCCCAAGCCAGAACAATTATTTTATGCTTGTGTTGTCCCTGTCAGACCTTCTCTATTTGCAATATTCTGCAGAGAAACAAGGAGCTGCCAAGGTGGACCGTATTCACTGTATGTTATCATGCAATATCCTAACAGTTGCTGGTACCAGATGTTTCAGAAGATGATAAAAGATCCTACAGGAAGCAGATGTGAGACAATCTGCTCTGCCTAACTTGCATGCAGAGCTATATCCAGTCCACAAAGTTCATCTATATTGTCAGAGCTTGAAAAAATAAGGCATATTTCCAGTATCAGCACTTATTCACGTTGCCTCACCAGTCATATGCTGTGAGGAGCTCTCTCCATTTTTTCCCTTTTCTCCCAGCTGCTTCCACTGTCCATTTCAGGAACTCGTTTTACCTACAAACATCTTTTCAGCTATTCAGAAGTACACGCAAGTATCAAAACACGTTTAAGAAGCTTTAAATTGTTCTGCTTAACTGTGTATGTACCTTTAGCAAAGATAAGAGACTACCCAAAATGAAAGTTACCACGATTTTTGTAAAAAGGTAGAAACAAATTGCTATGATTGTTTTCATTATTATAGGGAAATAGTGTCTGTAATCTTGATTCCATATTTCTCTTTCTATGGCCTCCACTTATGGTGGACAGAAAATTCTCGAGGAATTGTTACAACTAGAATTCCATATCACCTATTCTCTTTCTGGAGGGAGGAAATATGTGGATTCCTCCTGGATACCCCGAGGACTATAGGATTCACATATTCATGTATTCAATTTTATGAACATCTCCAGAGGCTAATAAGACAAAATAGAATTTACCCATTTTTACAGCCTGTTCTAGCTCTTCTGTATTTTCAAGTTCATCATAGACTATTTTTTTTTCCCCACTAACATCATTTGGAAGAGACCCAAGACTGCTTGAATGTAAGTTCCAGCAGACACTTGGTTGAGAGACAATTTAGATGTGTTTTGGTGATACAGAAAATGCCCTTGTATTTGTGCATCTTTGAATTATGTTGCAGATGTTGGTACAATAGTATCCCCAAGCTTTAAACCGATTACCCACTTACACAGACTCACAAATGCAGGAAAAGAAAAATACGGCAGTCAACCTTTTCTAGCCCCAAATCCATCTCTCTGTTGTAGATTTACATTTATGTGCAGAGACCCACCGAACTGGCCAAGAAGGGAGGAGTGAGCAGAGGGTTCATTATGAACAGGGGGAGAAATGTCAGCATTTCAACCTAAGAGCATATTCTGTTGTCATGACAACACGATGTAAAGTGTTTTCTTAAAGGAAAAGATTGCAATGGAAAGAAAAAACTCAGTTAATAGAGCAAATTCAGATGATGTGTTTTATGAGGTTGTGACATGGATTAAAACACAACATCTATTACCATAAACAGTTCTTTTAAATAATCCCATACAGAACAAATGCTTGCTTCACAGAAATGTCATTCGATAAAAATCTCATTTATCATTAGAATGGAAGTTTAGAAACTTCACTTTCTTAAAAAAAAAGTCAAATTAATTTAACATATTTTCTGCTAGATATTCAGAAAACATATGATGGTTTGTTCCCTCATTTTCTATACAAAATACTGATTTAAAGTAGCTTGATATTTTATGCAACACCGAAGATCTGTTAAGTGCTGCAGAAACACTTAACGTGCCACTGGCCTCCAGCCCTATAATTGCAGCGGTCAAAGGGTAGAGAAAGGAAATATCATTATCTCATTTCAAAGTAGGAGCAGAGGCACAGGGCATGTGAAGCCAGAGGCCCAAAAATCACATGAAAAGCTTCCAGCCGTGTTGGGAATTACATCAAGATTGCTGTAGCCCAGTTATGTACTTTACAATGTCATTCTCATCTACTCACGCAAAGAGAGAAATTGGTGACTATTTTCCTTCAAACATTTACTGAGGTTTACAGTTATTAAAGCTTTTATCATTTAGTCCTGCCTAAAACATGACAATTTTTGTCATTGCTTGGAAGCGTGACCCGTGCCTCGGGGCACGTGCTGGGACAGAACACCAGCGACAGAACCACTGAGGCAGCCCCTGCAGCCCTGGCTCACTGGTCATTGAAATGGATAGATTACATCTCCCTCAGCGGCAAGAGAGAACGTATTTTTGTCAGTCTAAGTGACCTTGTACTACTTAGATGGAGCTGGAGAATTTCTCCCTGCACCCCACACCTCCACAATAAAGACAAGTGCTGAAAAAAAAAAAGAAGCAAAAAAACTTGAGAAATGCCTCAAGCTGGCTTTCCTTTCTCCATTGCCAATACAGTCGGCTGTACACAAAAAGCTACAATATTTAAGAACTAATGAATTAGAAAACTTGGATTTGAAATTTGACTTGACAGCTCCTAAACAGGATGGTTCTTCAAAAATAAATAGAGAAATATGCCCCTAAGCTGCCTCTGCAGAAAAAGATCTCAGCAACCAGATTTGTCTTGCCTACAGCTGACCACCAGAAGTGTGTGTCCTGGGACCTGGCGTTTCAATGATGTATTTGGTAGTTTCTGGGAATCAGCAGAGAACGGGGTCCCACAAGGGCGAACACCATCCGGGCACAGAGGAGGAGATGCCACCTGGCCCTTGGAGAGCACAGAGAGCGAGGCAGAGGAGATAAGCTGGACATAAAAGCAGGTCTTGGCTTGCAAATGTCACGCTAGTGTCACTGTGTGACACCCTTTCTGGGGGGATTTCATTAAAAGGGAACCTGGAGAAGCAGGAACATGAGAGAAGGAAGGGGGAAACCAAAGAGGTGATGTTCACATTGGGAAGTGCAGAAAGCAGTTTGAGATCACTGCTGCGTGACAAGCGCCAGGTTGTGGGACACACTGAGTGCTGCCTGTTGACAATGACTTTACACTGGCATTGGAGGCATCCAGCATCCTACAAGATCAAAGCTCACTGCTTTAAATAAGCGGCAGCTCCAGCATCCAGATCCGAAGTCCCCTACAGAAGGAGGGCTGAATTCAGTTCTGTTTTAAATGGGTGACATGAGAGATTTACTGGAAAGGTATATTCTGAGCAGATGCTACAGCAATTCCGATATAAAAGATTACTTGTCTTGTTAAAAGTTTACAAGCTATTTGTCATCTCAATGCTCTGTTCCTCATGATGTCAGGTTCTGGAAAGCTGTGAACTCCCAGGTAATGAAATAAATCAGTTTGTGCTAAGAAAAGTATCTTGTACACAGAATTATGGCTTTGCAGCTGCTTCTAGGTGGTGGTGATCATGGTCTCCTTGCCTCTTTCAAAAATATGTCTGTGAGCTCCATATTATGTGAGATATGAAAAAAGAGGGATGTTGAGAGTCCTGTGAGCCAGTGAAGGGAACAGCCAGCGAAGCACAGCAGGATTGCTGCCCACCCTGGAGACCTGAAAAGACAGCATGAGCTTAGAAAAGCTTCCTAGATGTACAGCAGAGGAAATTTGCATTGAAGCTGCCTCTATATCAGATGTGGTTTGTTCCAGACCCGTCAATCTGGAAACCTTCTTGGGCAATACCTTCACTGAAGGGCCAGGATAACACCACATTAGCTCTGACACTCCTAAGACTTCTCTGATAGTTTTTAGCAGGAAGGTTGCTGTGCACCACAGCCTCTCTGCTACGACAAAGAAAATCACAGGTCAGTTCTCAGTCTTCTGCTGTCACCCATATGACCTTAACCCAGTTCCATTTTTGTCCTCCAATTCTCTTCCTGAGCAAAAAAGGCCATATTTACTTTCTTCTGCCCTTTGCTTACCTTATGAGGATTACAAGGTCCATCACGTGGAAATATTGCTTCATCCACACTTGTACAGGACCTAGCACAGCAGGACTCTTGGGGGCAGGTGGTGTCTCTAAGGGTTACTGGAATATAACAACAACCATGTGAAGTGTGTCTCCCCACACCCTACTGAGACTAACAAAATGATTTTAAGAAATCCTATAAAATTCTTAGTCAATGACACATTCCTCACATGAGTTCAGAACCTGGTATCTAGGATGTCTGAAAAGGAAGGTGTAATGCCCCTTCCTCTCCAGAGCATTTCCGAGGCAACATAATTCAGGGAACATTGCTGGGGCATGTTTTTTGACCTAGAAACAAGATTGCAGANTTGTCCTCCAATTCTCTTCCTGAGCAAAAAAGGCCATATTTACTTTCTTCTGCCCTTTGCTTACCTTATGAGGATTACAAGGTCCATCACGTGGAAATATTGCTTCATCCACACTTGTACAGGACCTAGCACAGCAGGACTCTTGGGGGCAGGTGGTGTCTCTAAGGGTTACTGGAATATAACAACCACCACGTGAAGTGTGTCTCCCCAAACCCTACTGAGACTAACAGAATGATTTTAAGAAATCCTAGAAAATTCTTAATCAATGATACACTCCTCACATGAGTTCAGAACCTGGTATCTAGGATGTCTGAAAAGGAAGGTGTAATGCCCCTTCCTCTCCAGAGCATTTCCGAGGCAACATAATTCAGGGAACATTGCTGGGGCATGTTTTTTGACCTAGAAACAAGATTGCAGAATAAGACCCTGCTCCTCCATCTGGTGCATACACTAATAATCCTCCCAAAAGAGCAATTCAGTTAAGTGAACTGATCCCCACACCATTATTGCGACGGTGGGCCTCTGCAGGTGGTCGTCTAGATCACATCCAACACAGCCTGGCTTTCAGGCATGAGCATGGGGTTAGATCAAACTGGCAGGTAGAAAAAGACATCTTTGTACTTTTAAATTCAGGAAATTTGATCAGGACCTGCTGAGAAACAACCCCATGACACCATTTTAGAAAGGAAAACAGAAAGAAAACACAGATTCACTGTTCTATTTACTAGAGATTTGAACTTCTACAAGCATAACTGGGAGAAAAAAGAAGAATACAAAATAGACTCAGAATTATCATCTTATCTCCATGGTCACACCTGTGGCTTTGTTGACACAAGGTTACGTTACAAGAGATTATCAAAGTTGGAGCTAACCTTCATATCTCTGTAGCATCAAGTGAATGTCAAAGGCACAGGCACAGAAGATGCTGTTTGCTCTGTTAACTGCATCAGTAACATCTTTTCAACATATGTCTCTGAAATACAGATTGTGAGAAGGAAAATTGCTCATTGGAACAACAAGTAAAGAAGCAGAGAGATACTTTGCTAGAAATAGAGAATTTGAGTTATGCCATCAAGATCAATGGAAACTCAGAGGAAACCCTGAATAAGAAGTATGGGATTTGACCCTAAATCAACTTACAAAATTTTGAGCAAATTGAGTTTTTACAATCTGGTGGAAGCTGTAATTATGTTGTCATAAAAATCTCAGCACTGCTGAAATCTTGTTTCTGGAGGCTCCCAAAGGGGCATC
Organism: Syrrhaptes paradoxus; assembly: GCA_013400615.1. Taxonomy (NCBI): domain Eukaryota; kingdom Metazoa; phylum Chordata; class Aves; order Pterocliformes; family Pteroclidae; genus Syrrhaptes; species Syrrhaptes paradoxus. Next base: position 20,139 of record VZTO01018751.1, on the reverse strand, counting down.
TATAAAGGATTTTCTTTCCCATTTTGTTCTGATAATGGACAATATACGAGGGGTCAGATTAGAGAGAGCAATGCAGGACATGCCACCTCCGTCACCTCTCTGACGAGGAAGCCCATAAACAATTAGCTGGCTTTCATGAAGTTGCAGTAAGGACCAAAGTCTCTAGCTCTGACTCTTCGTTTAGACAAAGTTCCCACAGAAAAGGACCATTGAAGGACGTATTTCATACAATGGTAAAAAGACCCCCTTCTCCAAAGATGAAACATGGTTTTAAATGCATTAATTAATGAGATTACATAAGTAGGTGTCTAAAGGCAGCTGTCACAAACATCAGACTTTCTTCCATCCTGTGTACCAGAATTTCAGGAAGACAGCGCAGAAAATTTCAGGGAGGTAAGAAAAAATTCTCACTAGTTCACTGAGAACAGATGTTTTCTAGAAATAGTTCCGCTTTAGCAAACTTCTGCCAAAGCTCTGGGAATTTCCATCAGAAACCCACCGATTTCCTGGCGGCTCACTTGATGCCTTTTGGCAAACCTGGCCTCCACAGGCCTGCTGCTGGGGACAGCCCATGCGCACAGACTGTACCCGAGCAAGGATTTCCAACCCGTGGCCTCCAGCCACCACGCAGCTGGATGGACACGTTGAGGTTTGCAGACCCAGAGAGCAAAATGGGGAGGCCCCTAGGAGTCGGGGCAGCTGGCTACTCTGCTTCAATTAGGAAAAGATTGAAAAAGGATAACAGTTATGTTGCCAGTTCAAACATTTCAGAGGGCTCAACCTTCCAGTGAAATGGAAATTCTCACCTGGACAGACCTGTTCGACACCTGCTGGCATAACTCAGGTCTCTAAGATTTAAACTATCAGGAAATCTTTATTACCAGTACTATCCACTGTGGCATCAAAAAGACAGCACGTTTAGAACACCACAGCGTAAAAATAAAAAAAATAAGGGAGAGGTAACACCTGGTAGGTGTTGCCTGACCCTCCAAAAAGCTGGCATTACAGATGCCATCTTCAGCCAGCAAATAATTCCTTTCCAAGACTTGCTTTAGTTTGTGAAAAACATTAATGTTCAAATGAAATATTTTCTTTTCTCATTTCTTTTTTTAAGGAAAACCTGTATTTTTCACCTGATCTACCCAAGAAATTCTTTTAAAATTAGAACCAGACTTTCATTTCAGATGTGTTTTAATGAAATGATATTACACAGAAGAATTGTGTGCTACGGAGAAGGTAATCAGTATTCATTGCCAGCTGAAAGGTGTCGGCTAGGCTGACACATTGCCAATGCTGTATTTCTACACGTCTAGTTTTAATTCCAAAGCACAGATCGCTAATGTAAAACCATATATTCCTAAGGCTGCACCCTCACACAAACATATTTGGGCAGACTAAAATTCTCTCTTTTCCTACATCTTCAGATGCCTAACAAAAAACACAGGAATTTAACAAAACAAAGTTTTTTTTGCACATCTTTCCACCAGCATGGTTTCCTGACCAGAGGCGGTATCTCAGAACGCTTTGTTACAGCAGAGCCCGGGTGCAGGGTACACCTGTAATTTGGGTTTCCATTGCTACTGCAAACATGAACTCTTCACACACAGTGGGAGCAGAGCCCAGCTGTTCGCCCTGCAGCTTACAATACACAGACAGGATTTACTGAAACAAGTTTATATAAATAAGCATAACAAGTCACCCGTTCACTTTAACATTAAACATTTGCATAATAGTCTCCATATTTTGGCTAACATGCAGTGAACGATGAAAGCACCACAACAGCAGCGTGGGAAACACGCGGCAGTTGGAAGTTTTGAAGGAAAAAAATCAAATTATACATTTTGTTGTTGATCAAGATCTTACATATATACCATTTCTCTGTTTGTACTAATTTATTTTAAAGACAAATCACTGAAAGAGTAGCCAGCAGAGAAGCATGCACGAGATAAACCTTACACCTTAACTACACGGAGGAGAGTGCTAGGGGAGGAACAGCTTGCTGAGAGGCTGTTGGAATGAATGAATGAAATGAACAGAGGAAGAATAAGCAAGAAGCAAGCTTTGAGGGTATATTATGAGGACTGCAGTGTTTAAACACAAAAGCAGTCACAGAACATCCCAGCTTGTTTCTAGTGATTCACAGCATCTGCCCCAGCACTGGCTGCTCCCAGGCAAGGGGCGAGTGGCATCCCCTGCTCCCCAGTTGCTCCCCAGCTGCATACACCACAGGTGCTGGAAATGTGTGGTGCCAACCATCCTGCCAGGCAGGTCCGGGGTCTCTCCAAGGGCTGCAGCCTCTGCCAGCAAGGAGAAGGGCTGGGCATGGGCTTCTTTCAGTATCAGTAACTCCATCTCATCCACCTTCCTCCTGAATAACCAAGCAGCTACTTGGGCATGCTGCATGCACGCACTTGTACCTGATGATGTGCTCTCTAGAACAAAAGCCCTGCTCATCTTTTAAGTGCTACCATTTCGCAATATGCCAACATACTTTATTTTTGGTAATAGCCCTTCACCCAACACAATAAGACAAGTGTACTCACTCAGTCCCTAGATACTGTTTAAATAGCAGTCCTAGCAACAAGCATCCTTTGCCAGGAGCACAGAGAAGCGCTACCTGCCCACCGCACTCCTCCCTGTTTCACCGACAGGCTCACGAGGGTGCTGTGCACAGTGTCCTACCTGCTGCACCAGCACCATGGCAGGATGGGAGGCAGAAGCAAAAAAAAACCCTCCTCTGCCATCTTGATATGCACAGAGGAGCAAAAGCCAGCACCTTTGGTAGGTCACCAGTGCAGCAGGCGTTTCCCCTCCTCACTTAATACCTGCTCCTGATGTCTGTCTGGCCACCAACCACTATTTCCAGACTCCCTCCTCTCCCCCAGCACATTTCTCCTGCCTACGTACCTGCTAGCAGGGTTTTGCCCTTTTTATTATGGTTCAGTTCAAACTAAACATGAAACTCCCCAGTATGTTTGACTCACGACCAGCAATTTGTTTCATGTGACAAGACTGCTGCTCCCAGGCACGCTCATTATCTACAGCAGAGATCAATGCAATATTCCACTTACCTGGGATAAGCTGCATCTTCAGGCCACAACAAAATCTATTTTATAAGGGATTTCTTGATGATGTCTATTTATCTTGAGGGTATAGACCTCTCATAAAATTAAAGTAACCTTTATACTTCAACAATAAACCTAATATACAGTTGTATACACATAATGTCATCATAGATTTCATATCATTTATGGATTGCTCTTTCAGCTTTTTTTTATTTTAGTAGTGATAACATGCTTAGCTATGTCTTGTATTTACCCAATGTAAGCAGCTCTAGCTGTGCCATCAGAACTAACACGGTTCAGTTTTCACATCTCGTGTGGTTAAAACCTCATCAACCAAACTCTCATAGAAATTCTGGCCTTTCTAGAAAGCATCCTTAATTCCAGGTAGAGAGGAACTCATTGAAGTTCAGAACTCAGCATCTTTAGGAAATTATATGAAATATAAAAACACTGCCTATAAAAACACTGTATAGGAAAAGAAACTTGTCTGTTGTCTAAACCTTACCAGTTTGCTGAAGCCCTCTCAGAACAGGTATCCACAGTTAACAGACATTCTGGGATACTCAAAAGAAGGAAACTACACGTTCTCTTTCCTTCCTTTTTATAGAAACTTCCCCACTTCAAATATTAAATTGCTCATTATTCTTTTTTTTTTTTTTTTCAGTGAAAATGTCAGTGGAGAACTTCCCATGCACTTGCCCAGGTGGAGTCAGAGAAAGCAGGGACTGAGGGCTGGCCAAGTCTCCAAACTCTGTGAATTCTAGCACATTCTAATCCTGGAGAGACTGGACTGAAACCCACACACAGTTAAGCAGCCTAGAGAGCAAATGGGCATCAGAATACAGGCTGAATTCAGCGAAGGTGAAGCCCTGGGCCGCCAGCATTCCCTCTGTACCAGACCCTAGCAGGTCCCTGCCGCAGCAGAGGGGACGCGATAACTCTTTTCTGGGGGAAGGTGGGAAATCCTCAATCTACTCAGAGAGGAAACATACACCGATTCGATAAGCTAAGGCTTATTTATACATCTGTACAGCAAAGCAGCTTGGAAAACCTGTTACTTTTGTCTAGTAATTAAGAAAAGCAGTTTTTACAACTCCAGCGGATTATCAGGGAATATAAGGGCAGACCTTGTAAATGTCAGCATTGTTCTGCCACCTCCCCACATTTTAACAAAGTCACAGTGTAAAAAGGACTAATTAATATGTTATAAAAAGGCACACATCCAAAGATGATATTTGATGCATTTCTGTACTGGAACCTGAAATTAATTAATTTGTGCTGAAGTTCAGATAGGTGCATTGAAAAAAATAAAAAAGACTTGATTAACCTGCCTGCTTGTGAGTTCTTTAGGGGTCACCAGCAATATTGTTTTTGTTATTTTGATTGACATTTCACTTTCTCTTAAGTGCATTGCAATTTTGCTCTAAGGAAAAATGAACTACATGGAATGTTTCATTTAAAATCTTCAAAGTATTTTCTATTTCTTTCCCCTTCACAACACAACTCTTGTTCCGCAAGTCTTTTTATAACACAGAAATTAAAAAAAGTAAAGATATAAGAGCATTCATAATACATCATTTAGGTAATATGTTTAATTAATGTGAACAAATTCATCATTTTATTCTGGTTATCAAGATGGTTTAAGCAACATAAGATTTTCAACAAGCATGAAATTAGTGCCATGGCCGACAGAGTTCTGTTAGAAACTTACTTTGGGTGCTTTTTTTGCACAAATTACCCTATATGTTTATTTTAATGCATGTGTGCTGGTTTCCAGATATTATAAAGTTGTAACGGGTGTCACAAAAGCATATGCATACTTCTTAAATTAATTATTTGGACAAAAATGACAAACTGTGCTTTAGAAAGGAAAACAGAGTTATCAGAGTTTCTAATGCAAAGAAAGCACAGTTAAATTGAACAATTTCCTATCTCATCCTATCCCAATAACTTGTCTTGGTCTTCTGAAATATTCATGAAAAAATAATTATTGCCATTTATGGTCAAAATAAAATGCTGTTAATAGCACATGATTTTATAGCAGTTCCTAATATTTTCCCTAGTAATTGCCCATTTATTTGACTTGCACTTGGCTCCAGCTTATTATTGCCCTCAGTGTTACCAGAAGGGCACATTTAAAGAGAAAAAGATGTCATTAGGATCAAAATTAATCATAGGAACATTGATTTTTTAGAATAAACAGAGAAAAACACTTTTTTTTGGGTGGAAAATGTGCTACCTAACACTATGTCTGAACAGCCTGAGATCGTGTTTATCCAAATCAACGTTGGATATGGAACCACGTTTATTAAACAGATTTCACAGGGAGCTCACGGTAATCCTGCCCTGACTCTCTCCACAGCTGGATCCCCTCGCCGCTGGCCGGCAGGGAGGTATCTTTTGTAGAGATTATCTGTCAGGAGCAGAATGATGTTTAACTCACAGAAAGAGGTTCAGACACTACAGTGCACTGACTGTAGCAGACACCAAGGAATGACAACTTCCCTCATCCCTTTGCCTTGTAATTTTGTTTTAATTTTTAACACTTTAATGATAGCCCAGGTCTAACCTTACTGGAAAGTGCCACCAATTACCCGCCAAGGCTTTGATGAGGTGCCTGGGGCCATCTGCTCAGATGCAATTGTAGTAACAAGACAAAGGAAAGAAGAAAGTGAGGTACACACACACTGATATTCTCTTTGCTTTAAGCTTTTTTTGGTTTGATTTAAAACTAGACATCCTCCCCCTCCGAAGAAAACGTCCTACTTGAAATCTTAAAACCCTTCAGTGTTGCTGGTCTTGTCTGTACTGCNTTTTTTTTTTTTTTTTCAGTGAAAATGTCAGTGGAGAACTTCCCATGCAGTTGCCCAGGTGGAGTCAGAGAAAGCAGGGACTGAGGGCTGGCCAAGTCTCCAAACTCTGTGAATTCTAGCACATTCTAATCCTGGAGAGACTGGACTGAAACCCACACACAGTTAAGCAGCCTAGAGAGCAAATGGGCATCAGAATACAGGCTGAATTCAGCGAAGGTGAAGCCCTGGGCCGCCAGCATTCCCTCTGTACCAGACCCTAGCAGGTCCCTGCCGCAGCAGAGGGGACGCGATAACTCTTTTCTGGGGGAAGGTGGGAAATCCTCAATCTACTCAGAGAGGAAACATACACCGATTCGATAAGCTAAGGCTTATTTATACATCTGTACAGCAAAGCAGCTTGGAAAACCTGTTACTTTTGTCTAGTAATTAAGAAAAGCAGTTTTTACAACTCCAGCGGATTATCAGGGAATATAAGGGCAGACCTTGTAAATGTCAGCATTGTTCTGCCACCTCCCCACATTTTAACAAAGTCACAGTGTAAAAAGGACTAATTAATATGTTATAAAAAGGCACACATCCAAAGATGATATTTGATGCATTTCTGTACTGGAACCTGAAATTAATTAATTTGTGCTGAAGTTCAGATAGGTGCATTGAAAAAAATAAAAAAGACTTGATTAACCTGCCTGCTTGTGAGTTCTTTAGGGGTCACCAGCAATATTGTTTTTGTTATTTTGATTGACATTTCACTTTCTCTTAAGTGCATTGCAATTTTGCTCTAAGGAAAAATGAACTACATGGAATGTTTCATTTAAAATCTTCAAAGTATTTTCTATTTCTTTCCCCTTCACAACACAACTCTTGTTCCGCAAGTCTTTTTATAACACAGAAATTAAAAAAAGTAAAGATATAAGAGCATTCATAATACATCATTTAGGTAATATGTTTAATTAATGTGAACAAATTCATCATTTTATTCTGGTTATCAAGATGGTTTAAGCAACATAAGATTTTCAACAAGCATGAAATTAGTGCCATGGCCGACAGAGTTCTGTTAGAAACTTACTTTGGGTGCTTTTTTTGCACAAATTACCCTATATGTTTATTTTAATGCATGTGTGCTGGTTTCCAGATATTATAAAGTTGTAACGGGTGTCACAAAAGCATATGCATACTTCTTAAATTAATTATTTGGACAAAAATGACAAACTGTGCTTTAGAAAGGAAAACAGAGTTATCAGAGTTTCTAATGCAAAGAAAGCACAGTTAAATTGAACAATTTCCTATCTCATCCTATCCCAATAACTTGTCTTGGTCTTCTGAAATATTCATGAAAAAATAATTATTGCCATTTATGGTCAAAATAAAATGCTGTTAATAGCACATGATTTTATAGCAGTTCCTAATATTTTCCCTAGTAATTGCCCATTTATTTGACTTGCACTTGGCTCCAGCTTATTATTGCCCTCAGTGTTACCAGAAGGGCACATTTAAAGAGAAAAAGATGTCATTAGGATCAAAATTAATCATAGGAACATTGATTTTTTAGAATAAACAGAGAAAAACACTTTTTTTTTGGTGGAAAACGCGCTACCTAACACTATGTCTGAACAACCTGAGATCATGTTTATCCAAATCAAGGTTGGATACAGAACCACGTTTATTAAACAGATTTCACAGGGAGCTCACGGTAATCCTGCCCTGACTCTCTCCACAGCTGGATCCCCTCGCCGCTGGCCGGCAGGGAGGTATCTTTTGTAGAGATTATCTGTCAGGAGCAGAATGATGTTTAACTCACAGAAAGAGGTTCAGACACTACAGTGCACTGACTGTAGCAGACACCAAGGAATGACAACTTCCCTCATCCCTTTGCCTTGTAATTTTGTTTTAATTTTTAACACTTTGATAATAGTCCAGTTCTAACCTTACTAGGCAGTGCCACCAGTTACCCGCCAAGGCTTTGATGAGGTGCCTGGGGCCGTCTGCTCAGATGCAATTGTAGTAACAAGACAAAGGAAAGAAGAAAGTGAGGTACACACACACTGATATTCTCTTTGCTTTAAGCTTTTTTTTTTGTTTGATTTAAAACTAGACATCCTCCCCCTCCGAAGAAAACGTCCTACTTGAAATCTTAAAACCCTTCAGTGTTGCTGGTCTTGTCTGTACTGCCATCCTCAAGCCTTGAAACCTTTTGAAGAATTCTTGGCATTAAAAATAGGAAAAATATTACATTAATAGAAACCTGATGTAGCTAAACTTTTCCAATCACTTTCTCGAAGTGTGGTCTTAGTGCAAACGCGTTTTTGCTATTAAAAGAACAGCAAAGTGTAAACCCATGTTTTTCCTGTGACTGTGCATAAAAAAATAAATTACTGTGAAACAAGACATTAATATTTTCCTTTTGACATTTTGCTCAGTTTTTCCTTCCATTAAAAACACACAAAATTCAGGATGATCCTGAGGTTCTGCATTAAAACCAGAAAGCATCCTCAAACTCTTCACCACTGTAAGGTTTGCAACCTACAGCTAACGCAGATGCATGAAGGGTACTGTCATGAAACCCCACCTGGTATCCTATATTCTCAGAAACAATGCTTGCCTATACTTGGGTCACCCTCAAAATCCACAGATGATTCTTCTCGCATAGGATAAGCTTAGAAGAGAGAACCTGTCTTGTTTAAAGGGGCAAGCCATACAGTAACACCGTCATTCTTTCTCTTCTCTTATTGAATGAACAGCCAGACAAGAATGGATTTTATCCAGGGTAATCTCCACCGCAGGATTCTGCAGATATTTATTTCTAAGAGTAATATGTGCTCCTCGCTCATGTGAGTGATTTCAGCAAGGCTCCCTCCCATCGTCATTGCCTGCCAACTCAGTGAGANATTGTAGTAACAAGACAAAGGAAAGAAGAAAGTGAGGTACACACGCACTGATATTCTCTTTGCTTTAAGCTTTTTTTTTTGTTTGATTTAAAACTAGACATCCTCCCCCTCCGAAGAAAACGTCCTACTTGAAATCTTAAAACCCTTCAGTGTTGCTGGTCTTGTCTGTACTGCCATCCTCAAGCCTTGAAACCTTTTGAAGATTTCTTGGCATAGGAAAAATATTACATTAATAGAAACCTGATGTAGCTAAACTTTTCCAATCACTTTCTCGAAGTGTGGTCTTAGTGCAAACGCGTTTTTGCTATTAAAAGAACAGCAAAGTGTAAACCCATGTTTTTCCTGTGACTGTGCATAAAAAAATAAATTACTGTGAAACAAGACATTAATATTTTCCTTTTGACATTTTGCTCAGTTTTTCCTTCCATTAAAAACACACAAAATTCAGGATGATCCTGAGGTTCTGCATTAAAACCAGAAAGCATCCTCAAACTCTTCACCACTGTAAGGTTTGCAACCTACAGCTAACGCAGATGCATGAAGGGTACTGTCATGAAACCCCACCTGGTATCCTATATTCTCAGAAACAATGTTTGCCTATACTTGGGTCACCCTCAAAATCCACAGATGATTCTTCTCACATAGGATAAGCTTAGAAGAGAGAACCTTTCTTGTTTAAATGGGCAAGCCATACAGTACCACCATCACTCTTTCTCTTCTCTTATAGAATGAACAGTCAGAGAAGAGTGGACTTTCTTCAGGGTAATCTCCACCGCAGGATTCTGCAGATATTTATTTCTAAGAGTAATATGTGCTCCTCGCTCATGTGAGTGATTTCAGCAAGGCTCCCTCCCATCGTCATTGCCTGCCAACTCAGTGAGACATAGCAAGTAACAAACCCCATCGGTTTTCAGCATCATGCAGGTTCACTCCAGCATCCCTTCCTAATTTTTAATGCACCCTATCCTTGAGGACAGCTATTTGCTATTACAGGTGAGGCTGCACAAGCATATGGTGAGTGGAGGCCCAGTGAGCTGGAACGTCCTGTTTCAGCTGATATTCTGCAGAACGGTTTGGCTATGGGAGCTCAGCAATATATTTTGATAGGCTTGACTATGCAGCTATAGATCTAGTTTGCTTCCCACTCGGATATTGTTCACACTTCAGTTATCATGCACAAAATTAGCGATAAGCAATATGAGGCAGAGCACTCTGTATTGCAGTTCTGCCCAAGAGGGCTGATAACAGATCCCAGTCTCTTTATGCTTTTTGCCTTTACAGGAAGCTGAGTGGCTGCTTCCCTGGGAAGCAGAAGCAGATAAGTATGCCGAGCTTTATGTTAATGCAATGTCTGTCACATCCCTCTTGCACCTTCACCGAGAGCTTTCGAAGTCTTGGTGGAAATGCTAAAAGGGAAGACCTTTCTGCTAGTGCTTTTTCAATGAGGATGCTGGGATGCAGAAATAAGTAGTAAGGATATTTTAGCGGTGTGCATAAAAAATGCATGATCTTCAGAACATGACTGCTGATAGCAATTAGCATGTATTTATAATACATTTATGAGTAACTGCATTCTTACCTGGTTGTTGCAGGATACATAAATAACTTTTCAGCTTGATGTGTTATGAGCCCACAGATTTCTTAAATTAATGCATGCACAGTCCATTAAGAATGGTAAGAATCACATACAGTTATCCCAACTTTTATAGCCCACGGTCTAGGATCCCACTTGGGTATTCTGACTTTTCTGCCTTTGTCTCACTCTATCAGAAGATTTTCCTAGAAAAGTCTTAATAAGCTATCTCCCATACTGTTGGAATATGTTATTTACAGGCTTGGTGTTCTTTCCCCTTCAAATTTAATTCATGTGGTCTAATATTTTCTTTAAATTGTCTCGAGGTTATACTTGTCCCCACACTGTCCACCCTACGGTGCTGGTCCCACTCCATGACCATCGCTACACACGCCCTTTGCCTATGAACAGGTTGCCCTTTTGTCCCTCCAGATGATTCAAGATCACATTAATAAAACTCTGAATCAAAACAGTATATATAAAAAACTGCAGCAAGATATGGGTCCCTTGTCCCTTTGCCAATAAAAGCATACAAAACAATTCCAAAATTCACCAAGAGCCACAGCAGGTGACAAAGTTTTTCTTGAGCACTGTCTTTCCACCTTACATCTTTGACACTCACATATTTTGCCTTTAGGGCCAACATTCCAAAGCTTCTTGTATTTTTTGCTGTCATTCCTTAGTATTTTACTCTCCGGTGCCAGATTTACCTGGGCTAAAACTTTTTTAGTTGGAAAGATTTGCTTTCAGCTCTAAAATTACTGGGCATTTCAGAGGGGAAAATGAAATACATGTTCAGATAAGAAACTGTAGATAAGGAATGAAAAATAAGGAACCACAGGAGAAGAACACTATTTGTGTCACTATGGCATAGATATCTCATAAAATTAAGAGAAGAATCCTACATTTTAGCCTACAGCATGACCTGGGAAACCACTCACAGCACCAAAGGAGCTCATTTTCCAAACCCTTACCCTCATCAAAACAATAATGTGAAATGGAAGCATTTCCAACGGTTGCTTTACATCAGAGCACATCTGCCCTGTTGCAGATGAACGCAGAACACCATTCACTTTTGTGTGCACCTCTGTCTATCCAGCAAATCGCAAACCGTTGAATTCATTAGGGATGTAGAACAAGAGCTTCAGCAGATGCAAGTGTGCTGACTTACCACAAATGAAGATCTAGTTCCTGCGAGGAAATGAAAACTATCTAAATCATTCAAGTGTACTCTCTAAGTCTCATGAAGATATTCTGAGTCATCTGACTGATTAACTATGCTAATTTAGCCTGATTGTTCTATTTAATCTTAACGACTGCCTGGAAACCTTGGGGGATATTATGCTTGGCATCAAGAGAACACATACTCACATGAATTGCGGTTGCCTGTGCGGTTCGTTGTTCAGTCTCAGAGCTTCAGAAACCCACATCAGCACCACTGAACAATCCCAAATTCCCGTACAAGAAAAAAATGGACAAAACATTCACGTATTGGACTTACTAACTTCAACTTAATTCCTCTTGATAGTCTCCTTGGTATTTTAGATAAGACGGAGTCCTAGGTGGGCTATAAGAACAACATGCTTTAAGTTAAGAACCGGTAGCATAAAATGAACCATCACTCAAATCTGTCACAACAGCAAAACTGATCTATGAACAAAATTATTGGAAGGGTCAGTATTATTTGTATAACATTTCCTTTAAACTTTGTCCACCTTGTAAGCAAGCATCCTCTAATTTTCATCTGGATTAGCACGGGTCCCCCCGTGAGAGAACTGCATTGTCGCTTATTTGAAACCCACGCAAGAATTGTGAGAAAGTCGAGAGCACCAAGCTCTGGGGAGGTGCGGTTTGTTGCCTTGTAAAGGCCTCTGGGGTTTCTTAAAAAGATTTTAATGGGCAACTTAGATTATCTCATGCTGTTTCAAAGATGTAGCAATGAAACCACAGAGACCACGAATCCGAAAGGCAGCTGACAAATCTAGAAGTAGAATTTGCCAAGATTCAGAAGGAAGATTTATGTCAGATGACTGACTGTGTTTCAGAAGCTGTCATTTCTAGCAATGTCAGTTGGAGATATTATTATTTATTACTACCTATACAGAGCCCCATAATATTACAATGTACGTGTAGACATTAAAGTCAGCAGCAAAAAAAGACAGAAAGAAAAGAAGCAGGAGGGAAGGGAGAACAGTTTCGTGTATATAAACAAGACGTAATTTGAATACATATTGCCTTTGAAGGTTTGGGTTTACTTTTCCATCTCAGCTCACAAGTTAATTAGTTTTGCTCATGAGTTTCTATGTACTATTATTGGGAAAATATTTTTTTTTTTGGATTAGAGTTATGCTATCCAGAAGCAATTACTAACTTAATTTGTAGTAAACTTGTTACAAATAAATTCTGGAGTTGTTCTCGAGGGCCTTCCAGGAACCCTGCTGTCCCAAGTTCCCTTCTCTCTGTACAGCCTGTTGCTTAGAGCCTCTCAATACCCAAGGTTTCTTTCTTCCTCAGAGAAACAATCGTATACATTATTGAACATGACATAGCAGAAATATTACATTATTTTGTTACCACGCTGCTTAATAGCATTCAAATATAATGTTATAAACACATCATAAATATCAATCTTGAAGAAACATTCAAAATTCAAAGAACACGAAATTACCCCGTGTAGGTGATCTAAAGTGATTGTAAATTAATAACCACGAAGAAAGCTGAAATTCAAAAGTTCTGAACAGGTAATTTAAACGTCTGAAAACTTCTGTAAAACACTGGGAGAACACACAGTCTCTAATGTCTCCATCTTATCTCATCTTTGCTGAGTACTAGTACATAGTTTCATCCAAAAAAGTATATCCCGAAGATTTCAGAGAAAATTTCTTCTCTGCAGCCCTAGCTTTGCTCCTCAGCAATCTTGTAATTTGCCACAACTCTGTAAAACCCACTCCTTCCTCAGTTTATATTTGACCTGTGAAAATGAGAAAATTGTTTCCTGAACCTGAGGAAACTCAAACTATTTAGCTTTTGCTTCCTCAGCAACTCCAGGTGCTGGGGTTTGCTACTGTTTTCATTTTGTCTCAAGTCTTGAATATGCCAGTTCCCTGTTGAGGGAGTGATCAAACAATCCAAAAAAGAGATTCTCCCATTGAGGTCTACTGAGAAAGCTGCAGCAGAAAGCAGCAATTGCAACTTTTTCACTATGAGGTTGGGTTTTTTTTGGCAGGTGGGTGTGAGGACGACACTTACAGCAGTACCCTCTGTTGCATCCTCCTCCCACCCCACCATGGACAGATCTGTTTTTTAACTGACTCCCATTTGAGGTGGGCAGGAAATAAAGCCATTAGCAAGAGCAGGAACAAAGAGCTTTGATTTTGATGTAGTTCTACATGCACGCAGGAAACATGGGAACTGAATACAGTGGGACCTTTATCACATGTGCTGGAAAACAGTGCATGTTGCAATAAATAAATGGCACAGACTGTTGGGTCCAAGTAACGACTTTCTACTCATTGTACCTTAAGGTTCCAAACACACAACAAACTCCAAGTGTTGCTCACAGGATTGTGCCCAGTGTTCCTTAGAGAGGTTAGAAATTCATATCCATTTCTTTTGTGGTGACCAAGATGTATTTTTCCTACTATTACAGCTTTCAAATTCAGATTTAATTTTGGCTAGAACATCCTTGGTGAGCGATGCTTTCACACCCAGATTTTAAATCATGGTAAGGATTTAGCAGCATGCAATCCACTGATTTTAGCAGATGATGGGGTATTTCCAATCAATACTCTGACAAGCCCTATGTATCAATGGGACATTGACACGTAACCTGGATGCACATGCGGGTTTAGCCGTAGTACTGGTGTTGCTATACCAGTCTAAGATACAACCAAGGCAAGGTTCAAAGGCAGAGGCAATTACAGTTATTAGGCCAAGCAATACAACTGAGGGGAAAAAAAAGATAAGCTTTCCGATACATAAAGTATTCTTTAGATCTCTTCTTCAGAGACACTGATTCCAAGAAGCCTTGTTTTTTCCTTATTTCTAACTGTAGCAGTTAGCTAAGTTAAAAACATCGCCTTCTCTCAACACACCCTGCTTTGCAACTTGCTTTCAGCTTTAAAAATGTCGTGGGTCTCTCCTGCAGTGCCAAAATATTTAACATGGGGACAGATTATTAGTTTGTATGCTGCCTAATAAATTATGCTAAACTAACTGGATTAATGTCTTCAGGTAATATTCATTGGCTATGATGCCTTGTTATTGTGAAGCCTGTGTGCTGAACCAAAGAATTACAACACTGTAGATCTACTATTTACCTGCTGTAAATATCTAACCGGTGCACAGGACAGAAAACAACTAGGCAAGTACAGGCAATCTAATCTGGCTTTATTTGACTCTGTAATAATGGCAGTCATGATCAATGGGGATTATGAAGTATAAATAGAATGTGGATTTCTTACGAATGAATAAAAATCTGTAGCCATTAAATTAACTAATGCACTCATCTCATTAGTCCTTGCTAGTCATCACCAAAAAGGAAATCTCACTGTTCCAAACCTCTAAAACCTGTGCATTCCCAGCTACATCAACATCTTTGAAACATTTTCAATTGAAAGTAACTGATAGAATATAATGCAGCATTTATCTTGGTGCAGGTGACACAAGGCACATAGTGCAATGTTTTAACAAACGTTTTATTTAAAGACAGACTTGAAAAGTCTGTGGGAGTAATTGCCAGTTTGTCAGCTGAATCACTTTATCCTTTAGAAGAGCTTTTTGTCATTATATTAAATTATTCCCAATGTCAGTGAAGGCCAATTTACAGGATAAATGCATCTCAGTGTCACTGCATCCCATTAATGAATACTAAAATATTATTTTGGGGCTTGTTTTTACAAAATTGTTATTCTTCTTATTTTGACGGACTCGTTATTAAATGTTATATGCATTGAAAACCTGCGTTTCTATGATAAAAAGAACCAAGATCTCTATTTCTAATTCTCCCTTCTTTTCCATACACTAAAAAATACATAAATTCTCCTCATGAACTTCTTAGGATGAGAACACATTTATGTATAGTGTAGCAGTCTTACTCTTGCATGAGAATTTTTATTTGTCTTAATGGGATTATCTGAATGAAACAGCCGGCAGAACTGGACCCTTTGTGCCCAGTATTTACACAACAGATACTACACCAATACATTGCCAAAAAAATCAGGCTATATGAACAGCATCTCTAATCATTGTAAATCAATCCAGCACTCTGGTATTTTTAAGATGATTACATTGCCTTGAAAGAGAAAGACATTCTGCTTACATTTCAGAGACTGACATATACTAAGCCTCAAAATGTGGCACAACACCATCCATTTTTGAACATGAGAATAAATCATCTCAAAGATGTTGTTTGAGTTCTTTTGTTTAACTGAGCTGAAATGTGAAAGATTTACTGGATCAATTAAAATACTCTGAACTTTATTCCTTGTCAAACTATTTTGATCTGCATAGATCTGGATTATCCACCTGTCTAAAGGAAGAAAATGTGTGTGAGACTGACTTGCACAGATATCTGCAGGAGATACTGCATCTTGTATTTTCTGTAGGAGGGAAGCAGTTGGGAGATGAGCAAGAAATACATGAATCATCTTACGACTACAATCTATATATGTCTTCCTCCTCACAGGAAATAAAGTTACCTGACAATTTAACCAGTAGCGTGGGCTTCTGACAACTTTGCATAAAGTTTGTTTGAAGAACCCTCGTATTTTTAAACCTCTGTAAGAACATTTTTTTCTAAATATATTCTAAGCATTGATCAGAACAAAATTAAGACTCTAGACTTTAAAATGTCAAAAAGTAAAAATTTATCTTTGCAATGAGAGCTACAGTTTTGAAACAAA